>PVIC010025520.1:0-25234 GCA_004025085.1 Thryonomys swinderianus
GTCTCCACGCCCAGCATTATATGTGGTTACCGGGGGGTCAAACTCAGGTCCTTGCGCTTGTGAGGCAGGCGCCGGAACCACTGAGCTAACCCTCTGGCCCGCTTGGTTCTTATTCTGACTCTACTGCAGATTCTATGGCTGTGAGTAAATCCTACACCTCATTGTGCCTCAGTTTCCTCAGCTGTGACGATCAGATGCTGTGATGTGCTTATTTAAACACACAAAAGAATTCTTGGCACATAGCAAATACTATTTTGAGGGTCCATTCTTTATTAAAAACATGAAAAGCCAGGAAACATTCATTATCTCCTTTATTGGATGCATTCCATAAAAACATTTGCTTTAATACTTGCATCTTGTTACTCTTTAAGTTAAAGAAGAAAATAGCTAAAAGGTAAAATTAAATTGAGAAATATGAACTGATAAGATTCTCTCTAAGAAGCAGCCACCCAAAGAAATCAACTTCTCTGACCCAGAAACTGTGCAGGAGCAGATGTTTGTAAGGTTCAGAAGGCAAATATGGCTGAGGCTGGTTTATAGTGGGGAGGAAGGATCATACCAAACACATGAGTCTCTGTTCCCTTTAGAAGAGACTGGGCAAAAATGGACCCGTGGTTAATTAGTTCATATTTTTCTTGTATTTCTTTCCCAAGTAGGCGACATCTTTTCTTTGTGTTTATTTTACAGCTTGATGGGGAGGGGGTTCCATTCCTGGGGCTGAAAGCAAATTTTGTCAATGAGTATAGTTTTACTGCTTTTATAGCCATTAAATCAGGGGGAGGCACTGTACTTTAATTTGCCAATGTCCAGAATGTTTTTGAGGCTACAGAGTCAAACCTGCAGGTAGAAGAAAACACTCTGGCAGTCAGTATGATCTTTATTTCTGTTTGGACCGCCAGATCTCAAAGCATAGTGTTCCTGGGCTCTGTGTCCTAGACTACCAGCACTTTTGTGAACAGAGGTTCTGATGTAACTTTTTTCTACTTCCTTCATGATCAGTGAGAAAGCTTTGCCACCTTTTGATGTAAGGTATCTTGGAGTGCAATCTGAAAAACCTCATTATCCTTTTGTGGCTTGTTCTTATAGTTGGCAGGATTTTAAGCCCAGCACCCAGGGCAGCCCTTTAGGGCCCCAGGGATGCTTCGTGGGCTCTTAGGGGAAAAGTGGCACACCTATGAAGGAAAGTCCCAGTAAGACCTGTCCCCACACGGCCTGTCCTTACTCCTTGCAAGCTTCATGGACTCTTGTTCTCAGAACATCTAAAGCAGCAGACACCCACCCCCACCCCGCCCCCATCGCCACCTTTTGTGGTACCAGGAACTGGTTTCATGGAAGTGAGTTCTGCCTTGGACAAGGTTGTGATGGGTATGTATTCTAGATTAGATTCCTGAAAGGAGCTCGAATCCTAGATCCATCACATGCACAATTCACGTAGGATTCACATTCCTATGAAAATCTAATGACACCACAGCTCTGACAGGAGATAGAACTCATGTGATACTTCAAGCATGGAGGAATGGCTGCCAGTACAGGTGAAGTTTCCAGAGCTCACTCGCTCCTCATCTCTTGCTGGGTGGCCTGGTTCCTGGCAGGCCATGAACTGGTACTGGCCACTGGCCTATGGTTTGAGAGTGAGTGAGTCATTTCTATCGCAAACACATAGAACTGAGTGCACGCAGAACACCAGAGTGGAGCATCATCTTAGACCTACTTCTTAAGCACTAGAAAAGAATACCCTCACAAGATCAGAAACAGAATTGCTAGTGTCTACCACTTTCATCTAAGATGCCTCACAGCACCCAGTAGGTAAATCGAGCTGTGGTAATCAGTGACAAAATACAGGTGAAAATCAACTTCAAGGAGGAAAGATTTCTTTGTGCTTATGGTTTCAAAGGCGTTAGTCCATGGCCAGCTGGCTCCTTTGCTCTTAGGCCTGTGGTGAGAACACAAGGGCAGGATGCCCACAGTGCAGCACAGCTGCTCCCCTCACAATAGCCAGGCAGGAGAGGATGGGAGGAGATAATGGTGGGAAGGAGGGACAGAGAGAAGGGAGGAAAGCAGAAAGAAGGAAAAGATGGGAAGGGAAGATGGGGATGATGTGGAGGGAGAAGGAGAGACTGAGAATTGCCTGGGTCCACATGCCATCTCCAAGGTTACAACCCTACAATCCATTTTGTCCCACTAACTCCTACCTCTTAAGTTTCCATCACTTCTTAAAACACCATCAAATTATGATTCCATTGTGATGATATAAGAACCCTTGTGATGCAATCATTTTCCAAAAGCCCATCAGCTGGCAACCAATCCTTTAGCACATAGTCTTTGAGGGACATTTTAGAACCAAACCACAGCACAAAACTAAAATTATATGTAAGGTGGGTTTGAGGAACCGCTGTTGTAAAGGAGGAAGGACTTGAAGGGACCAAGTAAAGGGTGGAAGGGTTGGAGGGAATCATCATCTGTTTGCACCAAGGTAAGCCTACAAGAGAAGGGAGGTCTCTCTTCTTTCCATAGTTCCTCTGGGGCTCATCTTTATGGCTAGGCTTATGATTCTCTTGAGAGATGAGGCTGATGGGTTGATGCTTTGTTCTGCTGGGAAAGTGTCCCTGCAAAGATGCCACAGAAAGCCCAAAGATTATGCATAGTTAAGTCACAGTGCAGATGCCAACCAAATCAAAGGATAGGAAATCCAGAAAAACTGGTCCATTCAGGGAAAGAGGTGGAGAAAAAGGAGTTGGGGAGTCATTCTAATCCATTTTCTTAAATGCCACCATGGCATGCTTTCAGTCATGGATAGCATGGGCACCTGCCACCTGGTAGCAATTCTCTGGGACATAATTTCTGTATTTGAGCAGTGAGCACTCTGAATTCAGGTCTCTGTAAAGTTCCTCATAGTCCTGAAGTCCACAAGTCGTGCTTGTGAAGAGGACCACAACAAAGGTAGGTGTTCAGAGAGGGATTGGCAGGAGGATGGAACATGGTGGTGGCCTTTAGGCTCTTCATAGAGCGAAGGAGACCCCTGAAAGCTACTGGGCAGGGAGAACAATACCAGACATGATGCTCAGAAGGCTGATCCTACATCAGGGTGTCCCATGGGGGAGAAACTGAGGCAGGCACAGAAGCCCTCAGTGCAGCCAGCATGGAGAGATGTGACGCTGTGAGACATGGCATTGGATAAGCCTGGAAGGTTCAAGGCTGGCACAGTGAGGTCTGAGGGCACCTGTATGAGCTGAGAACTTGGTGGAGAAGTAGCTTAGAGGTAAGAAGGACAGCACTTTTTTGCTGAGTTTGATCCTGGTATTTGGTGGGGAAAGTTAGAGAAAATTCCAAATTATGGAAGGAATAAGAATTCTTCAGAAATCAGAAGTGTCTTCAGTTCTCCTTTCCTGAGTACTTAACAGATGCTGAGTATTTTCTTCAGATTAAAGTGAAATTCACCCAACATAAAATTAACTACTTAAGGCTGGAGATTTAGCTCAGTGGTCCTGACGCTTGCCTAGCAAGCACAAGGTCCCTGGTTTGATCCTCGGTAATACTGGTTCCACCACCCAACATACTGGGTGTGGTGATTCATGTCCACCAGCAATCAGAACCACATACCACAGTGCCAGGTATGGTGGCTCATGCCTGTCATCCCAGCACTTGGGAGGCAGAGGTAGGAGGATTGCTGAGTTCTAGGCTTTCCTGGGCTACATAGTAAACTCAAGACCAGCCTGAACTACAAAGCGAGACCCTGTTGTCTCAAAAAAAAAAAAAAATTAACTACTTAAAGTGAACAATTCAGTGTTAATTATAACATTTGTGACAGTATTTCCAGAACTTTTCACTGCCCTATCAAAACACCTTCTACTCAATCACTCCACACTGGGACCTCCACCTGCTTTTTGTCTCTGGATTGACCTATTCTGGATACATCAAGGTAACAAAATAGTACCATCTGTTGCCTTCCGTGACCTGCCGATCACACTCAGCACACACTGTAAGAATCACACATGGTGTTCCATGTGTTGTGGCTGAATGACATTCCACCACACACGTGCACCGCATCTTGCTTATCTGTACATCTGCAGTGGGGCATTTGGGGTGCTTCTGCCTTTGGGTGACTCGATGACTGCTGTGCACCATTTCTTCCCTTCTGAATCTCACTGGGCGGCCCCGTCTCCCTCCCTGCTGCCATGCTGCTGGCCAGCTCCAGCGTGGGAATCTGACAGGGAGCCCGTGTTCTGAGCACCGCCCTGCCATGTACAGGGCCAGCTCCAGTCTGAGGCTGAGAATGAGGTTTTAATCTCCCCACACAAAACTCTTGGGTTTTTCCATAGAAATCCTCAGGTGGGCAGAACCATCTCGAAGCAGATGCGACCCCTGCATGTGCACCAAGACCCCAGAGAAAGACGACGCTCGGAGGCACCCTTATCTCCCTACACAGGATTTCTCAGCTGGATTCAGAGGGTGACATGGGGTGGCCACCTGGGACTCCCTCAAAGGCCACCTCGGCTGGCCACTGGGGAGCTGCATGCTGTGGCCTGTTTCTTTCCTTTTCTCTCTCTGGACAGAGACCCGACAGCTGGCTCCACACTGCGGTCCCCTCACATGGCCTCATGCAAGGCAGGAAGTATGAACCGAGAGGCCCTGGCTTCCTTCTAACTGAGTTTAAGTTTAAAGGCAAATTTTTTTAAAAACTGGAATAATCAAAGGTGTGCTGATTTTAGCCACCTAAATGTGGGGACTGACACAGCAAAGGGGTCCACGCTTCCGGAACCCCACCTGGCAGTGCCCTTCCGGGACTGCCCTGGAGCACCCGGAGCAGAGGGGGGGACTCTGAAGGCAGAGGCAGATTTGGAGATTTCTTACTGCAGCTGCGTATCCTGGACCCTTCCTCCTCTGGCAAACGGAAGTTGTGTAGAGTCTGTGACAAGATCCTGGCTTTTCTGAGCACTGGCGAAAGAATCTCCTTGTAAGTATAAGCTGGCCAGGGAGCATGGCTATTTTGAGATTGTTGTGAGTCTTCCTAAGAGGCTCAACAGATTTCTTTTAATACCTTCTCAGGGACATAAAATGCTTGAAGAGCATATGAAAGTAACGCAGACTGGGGGCCCCAGTGTCGGTAAAATATCTTCCAGGCACCAGGCCCCTGGCAGTTGGCTCCAGCAGTATGCAAACGAATGCACCAGCTAAAAGAGGGTTGTTGTTCTTCTGGAACTTGCACCTCCAATTAGCAGGAACTATTCCCATAACTATTCATGTCCCTTTTTTTCCTCCCTAAAATAGCCCCTTGTAATGCTGAACCTTTAAGCAAGCATTTCTTACCAATTTATTATTTCCCTTTGAAAATGGATTTGTGGGGCAATAATAAAATCACCTCAAATTTAGCCCACACGGAGCTCTTTTTCTCTGAATTCCTTAAAGTGTGTATAATCTGTGCCACACAATTTAGCACATAATTACTGCTCTTACTTGGTTTCCTAAGTGTCTCGTGTGTGTGTGTGTGTGCGCGTGCACGTGTGCTTTTCTCTCCATCACCCTAAAATATCATATTCTTCATGAGAGATAAAACCCCAGCATCCCAACATCCCCCCCACCACACACACGCACCCTGGCTGGCCAGGGATGAAAACATACATCTGACTAGTAAAGAGTTGGAAACAAAGTTTGTTTCAGAGTTTAAAAGAGGCACAGGAATGCAGAGAGGTTTAGGCATAGGTTATAGAGGAGGCTGTGTTTGCTAAATTCAGGGAGGGGCTGAACTCAGAGAAGCAGGAGGGGAGAAAGCAGATGTTTGACAAAGCTGGTGATTTGAGAAGATGACCACTTCTCTCTCTGCTAATAGCTTCAAGTAAATAGGACTTTCACAGAGTTCTTCTAACCAGTCAGCCACTGACTGAATAATGACTGTACAAGGTTTAACTGCGTATGAAGTTAGAGGCTGGCGTCCCTTTTTAAGGACCATATGGAAATCATTTCAAACTCTGCCGCTGGTTATATTCACGTGGGCTCAGTGATTTGTCTCAGTAAGGAATTTTCTACATCCTAGGCCCTCAGAGCCAGAAATGAGAGATGGAGGAGCAGCCTCAGGAATGTTCTGGAAGGAGGCCGGGTCTGACTGGAAGCGCTATATTCCTATTACCTGATTGTTATTTTCCGACATGGACTGGGTTTAAATCGTATCACACGCACACACACACACACACACACACACACACACACACACACAGAGCTTTTGAA
This sequence comes from Thryonomys swinderianus, assembly GCA_004025085.1. NCBI lineage: Eukaryota > Metazoa > Chordata > Mammalia > Rodentia > Thryonomyidae > Thryonomys > Thryonomys swinderianus. Next base: position 6,223 of record PVIC010025520.1, read on the forward strand.
GATGGGTGTTGTTATTACTTTGCTTCTGCTGTTTCCATAAAGACTCCTGTTTTCCAGCCCAAGAATTCTTTGAGTTAAGCTTTCCCTGCCTGCAGCTTCCTAATCAGTTTCCAGGGGCTGCTGTTTATCTTGATGGGCAGGGATTTATGTGTGTACACGCCCCTGAGGAAGAAGCGGGGCTCTTTGAATAATCCAAAATGGACCCATCCAGGGCTGTGCTAATCCCCATCCACAAACCCTATCTTAATGGGGCAGGAATTTGCTCACAATGTCCCATTAGCACTCAAACCATCTGGGGAGAAATACTTTTGAAAGATTAGAATGCCTTAATTCTGCTGAAACTTGGAAACTTTCAAAGTTCTGCAGAACTGGTTTAAAAGTTTGGCTGGTTTTTAGAATTGGCGAGTGTAATACTTTGGCACTATTTTACACATAAACATTATGGTTAGATTTGGCATATTCTTTAGTTTTGACTCTTGGGTTTGTTTTTGTTTTGGTACTTCCCTGAACCCACTGTGGCTTTTTAGGGACAATGAACTTGCTCTGATTTCGGGGTGGTGGCATTACTAGAGACAGAACATCAGAGCAGTGTGCTTGCTACCTCTAGCCATTTCTCTGACATGTTTTGAAAGGAATTTCTCCAACAGGGAAATGGATTAGTGTAGTACTATTCATTATTCAGTAAGCTTTCTATGTGTGTAAAGTACTTGTACAGAACACAAAATAAAAACAACAAGATCATCATTTCTGCCTCTGGAAGAGTGGTCAGCTTTTCATCCTGTACCAGGATCCTGTGGCAGTGTACCCCCAAGCGAGGTTATGGAGAGCCGGATTAAAATGTTTTTGGAAAATATCATCACAGTGTGACCATTTTCTTCTGTTAGGAAGCTGCCTCTTTACTTGTGGAGCCTCTAATTTTACGACCACATTTTTTAAATGCTGCATTAGAATTTGTGGTGACTAATTGCATGCGCCAGTGTGGCTATTCTGCTGAGTTGTTTGGTCAAACACCAGGCTAAATACTGTTAGGAAGGTGTATAAGGCAGGGGACTTTGAGTAAAGCAGACTGACCTTAATGGTTGGGCTTCATCCAATCACCTGCTGGCCAAAATGGAGGACTCCTGGGGAACACCAAATCGTCCAGACTGCATCGTAAAGACCCTGCCTGAGTTTCCAACTTGCTAAGTTCAACTCCTCCCTGGGCCTCAGGCCATGGGCCTGCTCTACTGGGGAGATGTGCCAGCCACATGACTCTGTGTGTGTGTGTGTGTGTGTGTGTGTTGCCCATTGTTTTTGTTAATATCATATAATCTGATATTCTTAAATGGTGATATTTAGGTTGAAACACTGGTACAGGATCCCAGTGAGGAATGTCATCATATTATATACCTAAAATGTACCAATAAAATTTTTTTTAAACCATACGATTATTTTTCTTCCCAAATACTTTGAATTTGGTTAAAGAAAAAGTACAAAATATATTTTGATGGATTAAAAAAAAAACTCATAATGCTGGACATGATGGCTCATGCCTGTAACCCCAGCACTCGGGAAGCAGAGGCCGGAGGATTGCTGAGTTCGAGGCTTGCCTGGGCTACATAGTGAGCTCAGGGCCAGCCTGAACTATAAAGCGAGACCCTAATCTCAAACAAACAGACAACTCATATTGCTTTAGGATTATAAAATTATCATCTATGTATGATTTTAAGAAAAACAATCTGCGAAGTAAAATATATCTCCAGGAAAGTAGAGATCACTAAATGTCTTTTTAAACAACAAAGAATGTCACTTAAGTTTGTACGGAGATATAGAGAGTATAAGAGGTTGCATATTAATAGTTAACTTACATGAATAAAACCCCCAGAAAACACAACTATCTAATACTTCACTGGAAAAATAAGCCACTGAAGTTGTTTGCTTAAGAGTGATGGCAAAATTGACAGTGTGGCTGAAAATAATTTTAAGGTTGTAAATAACTTTCTTTTGAGAAAGTGGGACATTTTGAGTGACCTCAGTCCCACAGCCCATCCGTCTTGTCATGGTTCGACCAAAAGGAAAGCTGATTTCAGAGCCAAACAGGGGCAGGCGGGACACTGGCCCTTTCAAATCCTCTGCCTCAGAGTGAGGTTCCGGACACAGGGCCTCGTGGCTCTCACCGCCAGACTGTGTAGAACGGTGCCTTTCCCAAGACAGTCCCCCCGTGGAAGGACAGGTTAGCGCCCTCTGTGTTGTTCAGGATGTAGATTTTGTCCAGCAAAGCGCACTTCCTAGGAGAAGCTGTAACACATGAGCCTCTATGAGAAAAATAAAGTAATTCCCTGATTTCATACAAGGATTCTACTTTTCACATCATCAGTTTTAAATCTCTGGGCATAGCGGCACACGCCTATAATCCCAGAACTCTGGGAAGCTGAGGCAGGAGGATTGCAAGTTTGAAACCCCTCCCCAACCCCCAGGACAATTTAGCAAGTTAGTAAGACTCTGTCTCCAAATAAAAGCAAACAAACACGCAAAAAAATAAAGGGCTAGAGACACAGCTCCGTGTGAAAGCCCCGGGAGCAGTCTCTCGTACCACACACAACAAACAAGCAAGATAGTTTCTGAAACTTCTCAGGTAGGACTTCAGAAGGAGAAATGGCTGTATAAGCGCATATGAAAAATAATACCATAAGTAATACCATATTTAGACGACCTATCAAATTTATAAAGCGCCCCCTCCCCCCATTTTCATTTCACTCCTTGCGGTCCCCTCAAGCCGCAGGAAGAGCAGGGATTTTGATAACCTCTGCGGAACGGAAACACGAGATTCAGAGCGGAGACCTCCAGGGTGGGGGGCTCAGCAGCGCCAGGTCTCAGGTCTCCTCTGTCCTGTCCACAACTCCTTTGGCTCCTACACTACACTGACCAAATACAATTCAACAGGTGTTTTGTTCTTCTAACTTGAAGGTGACCTTCACTGCCAGCCCGGTACGGGAGAGGAGGAGTACACAGAGCTTCTAGATGGAAGACGTCAGCCCCGCGGTAAATAATGTCTGCTCCTACGCTGCCCGCTGCTTCAGACAAGGATGATAAAGCGTTTCTCTAATCTCCCCCGCAGCTAACAAGCGCTGTGTTTTGGGCATGCCGATTGCCCCTGTGTGGAAGGCCCCAGATTCCTCATCAGCCACCAAGCCAGTGCCTCGGCCTCTCCCAGCTCACCCTGGCTGCCGGGAGAATGTTGTCTTTCTCTCCGATCGCGGCTGATGCAGCTTCCCTGGGGGTTGTCTCCTCGTTACAGCCAATGAATGCTGATGTGGTATTTTCTACCTCTGTGGAGGTTGTGTGTAGTTCTTTGGGCCCCTGGGAATGATCAGTGCCACAAAGAAAGCCTGATTAGAGCTGACTGATTAGCAGAATTTGTTACCAATAAGAGCACTGGAAAAATTCATTAGCTTAGCTGAACAGTGTTCAAATACAAGTAAGATGTGAAGCACAATAGCAGCCCCAGAGTGAAGGGAACAAGAAGGCTAATTATAGTTTCTTAAGGAAGCACACAGCCTGGGAACAAGACACCTGGTTTTCCGTTCGGATTGGCACAGGCGCACCCTCGTGATCCTGAGTGAGGTGCTCGGGGCTTGTGGTAGTCCTTTCCTAAAGACACAGCATACTGATAGGCAGCAAGCTGATCCTGACAAGAAACTGGATGCGGAGAGCCTTTGAAGAAATTAGAAGACGCAGAGTTTCTGCGAAAACATGCAGAACCACAGACTAACCTCTCTGCCAAGAAAAAAGAGAGAGAGAGAGAGAGAGAGAGAGAGAGAGAGAGAGAGAGAGAAAGAAAAATAGACACTGTGTTTTAAAACTGCCTTAGCAGCAGCCAGGCACTAAGATACTTTCTAACAAAACTGCAAGCTGTGGCTTGCCTGTGGAATCAGATCCACCTCGATTTTACCCCCAGCCACAAACTCTGCAAGGGCTGCTGCTTTGCCTTGGGTCCCTTGGCTCGCAGCGCACAAATACCTGACAAGCATCCCAGATGCTGGGATGCGTATCCTCGCACTTGGTAAAAGACTGTCCACTCTGTCTCTGTCTCTCTCTGTCTCTCTCTTGCAATTCCATTCCATGGCTTTCAAAGCAGCCTCTGGCTTTTCTGTCCTCTTCCCTTCCTCTAGGACCCAGGGGCCCGGACTGCAGTCAGAAGCCGTGAGGCTCAGGCTGAGGCATCCTCACAGGGCCTCACAGGGGTCCAAGAGCCAAGCCTGGCTGCAGAGGCCTTCCCAGGCATGCCCATACCCAGACACACATGTTCTAGAAGACATAAGTCTGCTGCCTTTGCGGAGGGCTCCAGGGAGCTCCATAACAGAGTTGAGGGCGGCAGAGAGGCTGGGACAGCTCACTTTACGACAACCGTTCTTGTGGTAACTCACCCATTCCCTCGAGAACCACCTTCATTCCTCTTAACCACCTCAGCACTTGCCACAGGCCCACAACCTGCCAGCACTACCGCAGGGGCGACCAGATTCCCACATGAGTTTCCAAAGGGATGACCTCGTACCAGGGAGTTACATGCGATCTTGTGAGCATCACATTCTGGCAGAGGCCTTTGACGTCAGACTGGCGTGTGAAAGGCTGGAGAAACACACACAGCTTTCGTGCACGGAAGGGCATCAAGCACATAGTAAATAAAGTCCGCTGCTTACTGACTGTGCTGCCACTTTGGACAAGAATGGCAAAGCGTTTCTGAAATAGCAGCTCTAATTTTCTCTGCAGCCAAGCAATTTCTTATGGTTTTCACTCCTCAGGACACTAATGTCACGCTCAGTGACAGAGAAGTAGCAGGTATCACTCGGATGGCAGGATTTCTCCAAATGAACTCTGGTTGCCCCCGGGGCAGAGTCTGGAACCCAAAGGTGCACCTGCAGTGGTCCTGGCTTCCTGAGGATGGTCTCTGACCATCTGTAATTGCCTATGGACACTAACAGTGATCTCACGAGCACCATTAAGTCGGGGGTCTGTGATCCACAGATAACTAGAATTATGTTAGCCCAACTTTGCTGCGACTGACTCTCTGCACTCTCTGATTTAGCCCGCTTCGGTCCTTACCAGCACTTTATGAAACAGATGTTATGATTCCCACTAAGTAGAGAGGAAGCTGAGGTTCTTGAGAAACTCAGCAATTTGCTTCCTTCTCCTAATAAGACGCACGGCCAGAGGCAGGACGGGACTCAGGTTCGTTCACTTGTTCCACAAACGCAGAACACTTGCTCTGATTCTAAATGTCACGCTGCCTCACAACACCCAAGTATTTCTACTCCACCTCCCTGCTTTGAAAGATGAGAAAACTGACGGCGAATAGAGAACCTTCCCAATCAACGAAGCTAGTTGCTGGCAGAGACAGGATTAGGCTCCAGGGAGCTAATTGCAGTTCATTTATCACTGTTTCCTTAATGAGCCCAAATATATTTCACGATGTAAAAATGAGTCTGTTTTCACGCATCCTCTACAATACCTTTTATCCTAACAAAGAATCTAAGAAACCCTCTGGATGTCGCTAACACAGAAACACTTGACTGTGTCCACCCAGGAATGTCAACATGTCAGTGGGAACACAAAGTAAGTAGCCCCCCTTCTCCAGCTCTGTTCTACCAGGCTTTATTTCTGTTCACTCTTTCTACATGCAAGTGCAAGCAGTACCAGAAGAGACATGTAGGGCTGGAGATTTAGCTCAGTGGTTCTGGCACTTGCCTAGCAAGCACAATGTCCTGAGTTCGATCCCCAGTAACCACATACATGGTGGCTCATGCCCACCAGCAATCAGTACCACATACTATGATGCCAGGCAGGGTGGCTCACACCTGTAATCTCAGCACTCAGGAGGTAGAGGCAGGAGGATTGTTGAGTTCCAGGCTTGCCTGGGATACATAGTGAGCTCAGGGCCAGCCTGAGCTACAAAGTGAGACCCTGTCTTAAAAAAAAAAGGAGGGGGGAGAAGAGATTTGTAAGTATAGGAATGATTCCCCTTCCAAGCTTGCCTGATATCAAAGAACTATATCATGTGGAGAATATATAAGAACCACTTGACATCAATTTCCAAATAAGCTTAGTAACTGTTGGGAATAATCCTGTTTGGGAGAAAAAATTGGAAGGTCAAAACTGACCAGGCCTTCCTGCAGACAGACTTTGGACTTAACTATGTTGCAAAAGAATCCTGTTTGGGAGGAATAATTGGAACATCCTTCCTGGCTGCCTATGACTTTGCGCTCAACTCAGTGTTCACTTTGGTCGTCTGACCTGCTGTGATGCTTCAAGGTGGAACTGCTCCATTGACGGTGTTTACCCTGCCTTCTGAGTCTTTGTTACATTTTTGTTACTGGAGAGATGTTGAATAAAAGTTGTGGCAGGATGGGGACTGGGGTTTTTTGCTACCCAGAGTAGTGTGGATCAGGCCCAAGCTCAGTTTCTCTAAACCTCATATTATTTCATTGTGTGCCGTCAACTCACAGGAGACTAGAACCTAAATCCAAAACTCCTAGTCAGTTCTCTTCCCCTGGATCCCATAAGTAACTGTTCAAGAGGTCCTTGAATAAACGGGAAGGTTTTAGGCTCCAGGAACATTGAAAACTAAACCTTCTTTAAGTGAGCCAGGCAGGATGTTGCTCACCTGTGATCCCAGGATTCTGGGAGGCTGAGACAGGAGGATTGCAAGTTTAAGCCTAACCAAGGTGACTTAGCGAGTCCTTGTCTCAATGAAAATAAATAAATTAGTTAAAATGTAGGGTTGGGGTTATGGCTCCGTGTGAAGGTCATGGGTTTAATCCTTAATATCAAAAACAAAAACAAGGGCGGGAGATTTAGCTCAGTGGTTCCAGAGCCTGCCTCGTGAGCTCAAGGTCATGAGTTCGATCCCTGGTAACCACATACAATGCTGGGCATGGTGACTCACACCCACAAACAATCAATACCACATACCACAGTGCCAGGGGTGGTGGCTCATGCCTGTAATCCCAGCACTCGGGAGGCAGAGGCAGGAGGATTGCTGGGTTCGAGGCTTGCCTGGGCTACATCCTGAGCTGAGGGCCTGCCTGAACTACACAGCAAACTCTGTCTCAAAAAAAAAAAAAAAAGACTTCTTAGATATTTCTTACTAATAAAAGAGCAGTAAACTGGGCAGGAACATTGCACAGAGGTTGGGGGTGGCATTATTCAGCATTTACTCAGGGTTTGCTGGAGTGTAGAGTTATGGACTTGCAGAAGCAGGCTCGGAAGTCCCGTGGCCTAAGGAGTTCCCTTTCTCTGTGGAATATTGAGAAGGCATCCTTTTAAGCACGTATAGACTGAGAGGAGACATGGGCTGGCTCAGTCCCTCTGAGCACCTCACTCTCCTGCTGACTCCCATCCCGCCCATAGATCTCTGCACCCAGAGTTTTCTGCATGGAAAGCATCGTATCTGTCCCACTCACCTACTCCCTGTACCACAGCAGATCAGAAACCGGCAACAGGGTCCCCTCTTGAATTCCTCCAAATCCATTTAGGCTCCAAATAGCCCACAGGTCAGGTGACACCACCCCACCCTGAGTGAAGGCTTTGGCTGTGAGCTCCTCAGAAATCGTGTTGGGAGAAGCCTCTGGGGTGGGGTCTGGCTTTGACTGGCAGTCCGTATTTCCCCTGTTTTGTAGGGAAGGAAATCCTCAGTGCACACTAGTAGAAGCAGTGGCTTTTTTTGGGCAAGTTTTGGAAGAGGTAAATTTAAATAGTAGCTGAAAACTGAGGCAGGATGATCCCTTGAGCCTGTAGTTATAAGACCAGTCTGGGCAACAGAGTGATAGCCTGTCTTGAAGAAATGAAAAGTAAATTAAGAATCAACATGATGGTTAATTAATCACAGAATGAAGTCACTTCCAACAGCATGGCACAGCTCTTCTGTTCAACAGCAAGAAGGAATGGAAGTAGTCAGTCGGTCTCTTTTTTTGCCAAACAATTCTTCAAATTATATTCTCTAACCAGGACAGCAGACTGAAATAGGAGCTAAGAAGAAAGATAGATATGGTGACCCAGGCCACACACAGGTAAACAGAGTAGGAAAACATGTATCAGGAATAGAAAAATCATCCACCAAAATCTGGGATGATGCCCCAAGAGGCACTGAACTCAGGACCTTGCACTTGTGAGGCAGGCACCGGAACCACTGAGTTAACCCTCCAGCCCAAGAAAGGTAATTTTTTTTTTTTTTTGAGACAGGGTCTCACTTTGTAATTCAGGCTGGCCCTAAGCTCACTATGTAGCCCAGGCAAGCCTCGAACTCAGCAATCCTCCTGTCTCTGCCTCCCAAGTGCTGGGATTACAGGCGTGAGCCACCACGCCCGGCAAGAAAGGTAATTTTTAATGGTGAATTCATAAGTACTTACCCAACCCAATTCTATTAAAAAAAAAACAACTGGTAGTTTCATGTGACGGCTGTTGAAATGCACACCTCTATATACTTCCTCAATTTTACCACAGAGGTTCTGATCCCGTAGCAGGAGGAATTTCACAAGTCATCAAGGCAACTTGAACGTGTCACTCCACACCTTTCAGAGCCCTCTGTCCTACTGCACACACACACATGCAAGTCTTTCAGAGAAACAGATACTGAAGGTGAATGGTCGGTGGGAACTTAGCGTGGATTCCCCAACACCCCATGTGCATACTCCATGCCAAGGTCCTGCAGGCCCCAGCTCCTGGGTATTTTCCCTCACAGTTCATCTCATTGCCTGGTTTGTATTCTAGAATCTTAACGTTTTCAGGAATTCCTTTGCAGTCATTTCAAAGATATGCATTATTTGGAACAAGAGACAATTTTATGCTGTCATTTCTCATTTCTTTGATGGAATATTTGAAGCAATGTCTAACTCTGAGCTGGGACTGAATTTATAATTCCTTGTATATTAAGGGTTCTCCCCTTCATTTGACCTTCCTGCATCTAACTGTCCTCACACGAAAGTGCTGGCTCTTGGGAGGCCATCTCTGACTTCAGAGGAAGGAATCTATCCAGAATCGGCAGCGGTACTGAAGCACTGAGCCGACTCAGGCACCAGCTCTTCCTCTGAATGTCAGCGCTAACATTTCCGGTGTGGCCTGTCTTCCCGCCTACACAGCACATCTGAGGGGACTGCCTCTGACCCACAGAAGGCAGGAGAGGACTTGTGTCCTCTGAAAATGTCTCTTCCCCAGAGTAGGTTATCTAAGGAAAATGCCTATAAAAGAGACTGGAAATTTCACAGTCAATAGTGAAAAAAGAAAGTCTGGTTGATATTTTTTTTCCTTGAAACAAAACCTAAACATATAATAAATTCATTTTAGTTTTTAAAAAATTTAAGTTGTAATTACAATTTTGCCATAGTCCTTTGGCTCAAGGAGTGCTTCATGGCTTATTTTTTGGGCCTAATTCTTTGAGTAGGACTGTATGATACCAAGATGAGACATCTCAGCACTATCTCACGAAAAGTCAGTTTTGCAAAACTACTGGAGACCACATCACTATCCCCAAAGGCTTCTTGATTGCTAGATGTGCAGATGCAGGACTTTTGATGCTGTTGTGCCATTTCCCCTGGTGATCACCTGTTCTTTAACTGCTGGTTGTAATTAAAGAGTGTCATGACAGTGGGAACACCCTAAGCATCCTCTAAGATTGCTTTGACTTCATGAAATTCGGAACTGTCTGTAAGATGAACTACTGAATTTGGGATGGATTCATGCAGATCTGAGGCCTTAGCAAGGCTCCACCTTTTGCAGTGAACAGCCCACACGTCGTTTACCAACACCCTCCCTTTGCCTTCATTCTGGACTGCTCCAAGGGCCACTCCAGGTCAGAGCTCTGGAATCGACAGAGGAGCTGGAATCAGCGGCCTTCCATGTCAGCCAGGGGGTAGGCGACCACACACAGGTAAAGAGAGTAGGAAAACATGTATCAGTAATAGAAAAATCATCCACCAAAATCTGGCTGATGCTTCATACCAAAGAGGGGCAAGTATTGCCAGCAACCTCCAGAAGCCAGGGGGAGCCCTAGAACTGATTCTGATCCCTGCCACCCCTTTGTGCAGATTTCCCCCTAGAACCTCAGAGAGTCAGTTCCTCGGAGAGTAGGTTCCTTTGTCGTGACAGTGGCTAGAACGAGACAGAGGCACAAGCTCCCATTTCCACACATAGAGGAGGGCCCCTGCTGATGGCCGGGCCCTGGGGCAGTGTCCTTGTCCACTTCCGGTTGGTGGGATCCAGGTCCACATTCAAAGACACAGAAAAGCTCTGGGTCCTTTCCTACCTGGAGCCGCAAAGGCTAGGAGAGAAGGATCAGGTCCGAGAACGTGCCGTGCTTTCCTGACCAGGAAGGGTGGTGCTCTCCCAGACACCGGGGGAATCAGGAACACCGGAAGAGAAGGCTTGGGAAGCCCACAGCTGGCTTCAAAGGGGAAGGACTCCGTTTCTTTCAACTGGTAGGTAGGCTTCTAGAGACAAAGTCTCCCCAGCCTCCTAAACTTGACCTGGGGGAACGGTTTCTCTGTTCTTGCTTAATGGAAGTAGACTCGTGCACACATTTGAAGGATGAAATTTGGTTCTGGTTGACATATAAACTTCTCAGACCCGTTGCTATGGAAACTACCCCTGATGGCCCCAGAGAAAATTCTCCTAACCTTTGCTGGGTAGGTGTTGAGAAGCCAGTGGCACCCCCACCACTCTCCAGAGGGCAGGAGAACAAAGGCCACAACTGCGCTTGTCCAGAATCCCTTTGCACCTGGAGGGTACAGCAGAGTTTTGTGTTTTGTTTTGGTTTCCCAACATCTTACTACATCCCACTTACCTGCTTGCTTGGGTCTGACACAAATTACAATTGTGTTTGACTTTTCCTGTAGCCGCCCAGCCACCTAGTCCTACTTTGTCATCCTCCTCCTGTTCTTTTTTTTCTTCCTCTTCCAGTCCTTCTCTCCCTTCTTCTTCCCCTTCTTCCCCTCCTCCTCCACCTCCTCCTTCTCCTTCTTCTTCATGCTTTTTCTCTTCCTCTTCCTCTCCTTCTTTTTGAGACAGGGTCTTGTTATGTAGTTTACGCTGGCCTTGAACTGACTATATATATCCCAGGCTGGCCTCAAACTCTGGGTAATCTCACGTCAGCCTTCCAAGTGCTAGGATTATAGGCATGCACTACCAGGTCCAGCTCGTAGCTGATTCTAGACAATTAATATGACATAAAATTCCACATTTGAGAATAATCCCTAGCTAGAATCACTCCCTGAATTCCACAGTACCCAAGCCCAGCAGGGGTGTTTGAATAAGGTTCTTGTGGCAATATACAAGTCCCTCTCTTCTCCTGGGCGTTTGTTCAGGATTTTAAAGTGAATCCTCATATGAGATCCGTTTTAGACCAGAAGTCTGAGGGTGTGGTGTGAGCCAGCATCTGTAGCAGCCGAACATGATCAGGTAGCACTGCAAAGCATAAATATGAACTTGCTAAGTTCTTCCCATGTTAGAAATACTGTTAAATAATAGAACCTGTCAAGTAACCTATTGGGAAATCTTCACTGCCAGAAAGGCTAGGAAGAAAAAGAAGAGTCCTGTTACCCTATAGTTTGTATTTATTTATTTATTTATTTGGTCTGAGTTTGCACTTTTTCCAGTTTTAGAACATCATTACCTTTGCAGAAAAGGCTTTTGCTTTAAAAGCATTCTCACACATGCTTGCCTTTTGTAGGTATTAATGTCACATTGCACCAAAGGAAACAACAAGCCATAAATCAATGTATTAATGAGCAAAATAACACAATAGCGCAGACGATTCATTGTCATTCCTGTCTTCTTCAGGTGCAATCGCAAGATGAGCGAGATTTTACAGTCTCCTGACAGCTCAACCCACCTAAGCGCTGCGTGCACACATGAAATAGCTATCATCAGAACTGCCCTAACAGCCGAGTACAAGGAAATCTTAAGCAAAGCTGAGACATCCCCCAAGGATGTATTTCACCAATGTGATCCTGCCTCTGGAAAGTGGGCTGCAAGATGCAAATGACCCGAGGAAGTCCGCCTTCCTATTGGCCCAACCTCCTCCTAGCTCACAGCCTGAAACCTGAGCCCCCATCCATAAATATCTTCAAGTCAAATTCCAGCGTAAAAACATCTAAGAAATGTTGCCTGCACAAGAGCACTTACCCCCAAGAAGGGCAATCTGCAAGGAAGGGAGAGGGCCACTTTGGAATAAGCAAAAAAACCCCCCCAAAAAACTATAAGCAGTCTTCCTTTAATTAAATGACAGAATATTAAATAAATCTTTAGCACAAAAATACTAAAACTCTGTGTACTCAGCAAAGAAAATGAATCAGCAAATTGTTTTTTCAAGCATTTCAAGGTTACTGAAATTGACCTATTGTTCCAGCTAATGCATCTTTGGCTTCCTAACATGTTAAAAGACTCTGGAAAATTTAGAAGACAATATTCTAGCTCTCAAGAGGGCCAGCACCATCCTGACACCAAACAGCTTGCAAGGAGCCATCAAATGTGAGCTGAGAATAGGAAACGGTGGCAGATTCGCAGGAGGTGGCCCATAAAGTACCTCAATCATTACCCTTGGGAACCGCAAAAAATGGGTATAAAAATGTGCACTACAGAGATGCAGAAATGGAGGTTTGGAGCATCAAAAAAAGAATTTGCCCCAGGAAGTCTAACCTGTCTTCCTAACATCAGCTACTTCTACCAGGCCATCTTTCAAATGTTAAGTAAATGCATATTAATGACACATTGATTTTTCATTATTCAGAGATAAACTGACATTACTGTCTCTACCTGTAGGAAAGAGTTAAGGACGATAGACACGAATACCAATTACTTTTAGCTGGATTCCACACAGTGAAGGTGAGGGACTGTGCCTATGACAGGCGGTCTGGAACCTCATCAACCGGAATCTAGCAACACTGCTTCATGGCCACGTTTGTCACACAATGTAGTTGATGGAACGTGTTGTCAATACATTTTAGCGTTCATTTTTAGAATTGTTTCAGGCTGCGTACAGCAGGTATGAGTCATTTTCTCATTTTACAAATGAGGGAAGTGAGATTTAAACAAGTCAAATGATTTGCTTAGGATTTGAACCTAGGTCAGCTTCTCTGAAATTCTATTGTATTTAAAGAAAATATAAAAAACATCTGGAGACTACACTCAAAGTCTTTTTGGTCACATCTGTTCTATCAGTGTATCCATAGACTCATGTTGCCTAAGAATGTTTGGAAAACATTTCGGGGAAAATCCTCACCTGACACTCTAACCCCTAAAAGTATTTTTGCTTCATTTTGTCTGTTACATGATAAATGAAATTAAACTGTAAGTCTTGGCACTGAGCTACATATCTGGCCCCTACGTATGTATGTATGTATGTATGTATGTATGTGTGTGTGTATTTAGAGGTAGAGTCTTGCTAAGTTGCTCAGGCTGGGTTTAAATGTGCTATCCCCTACCTTAGCCTCCCAGAAAATTGGGATTATAAGTCTGTGCCACCGCCCCTGGCTAAAAGTATTATTTTTATTTAATCATTAATCACTGTCACAGTTACTTTCTCATTGCTGAGACACAATATATGACCTAGAAATGAAAGGAGGAAAGGTTTTATTTTGACTCACGGTTTATGAAGGTTGCAGTTCACAATAGAGTGGCTCATGGCCAAGGACAGTTGCTCATGGCATGGCAGACAAGAAGTGGAGAGAACAAAGGGAGGACTCAAAGCGGGAAATAAACCCTTCCAGGGCCCACCCCAGTGACCAGCCTCTTTAGACCAGGCCCCATTTCCTAACAGCAACTCAGCTATCCCCATAATCTAACCGCCTTTCCAAATCGCCATCTTTGAGTGCGTGAGGCGTTCAGAAGATATCTAGATATGAACATTCTCCCCTGGTTCCACTTAGATAGACTTCCATAAGATAGACTTAGTCACATCTCATAACACAAAATGCATTTGGTCTGCCTCCAAGACTTGCCAAAGACCTAACAGTTTCAGCATTGCTGAAAAGTCCAAGTCCAAAATCTCCTCTGAGACTTAAGGCAAACTCATAGCTGTGAGCCCCTGTTGAAAGTTAAACGCTGCCGGTGCACAATGGCATGGGGTAAACATCCCCACTTCAGAAAAAACAGGGACAGAAGCTAATGGTATCAAAGCAAAATGGAAACTGAACAGGAAAACATTAAATCTTGTAGATTCATGTCTAGCGCATGAAGAAAGTTTCTGTGACAAGTGAAATCTAAGAAATTTGGGTAGCCCTAATCCTATGGCACTGCTGGTGATTGTAGCCCAGGCTAGTCTCAAATTACTGGGCCCAAATAACCCTCATGCTTTAAAAAACATCCTCATGCTTCAGCCTCCAAAATCCTATTTTTTGAGTCCCACATTCCATACTTGGAAAAGCCTCTACAACACAGAGCTACACAGAACAAATGTGGTTAGAGGCAGTGAGGTCAGAGAACACCAGTAAAACAGAGTACGTCTCAAGCCACAGCTTTCCCCAGGTCCAAGGGAGCCACACAGTGACCAATATCAAGTCCAGCACAGAGTAGAAACACTGCTCTCTGTTAGACACAAACAGAATGTGACCCTGTGTGAAATACAGGCTACTTTGGTATTCCTTAAAGTCATTAGAATGTCTCACCTGGTACCAGTCTTTTTGCCCTCATGGTCAGGAACTACTTTGCTTGGACAGAAGTCTTTGGTCATACCAAAGGTTGTCAAGATCCCTCAGCTTGTAAGTAACAACAGTATGGCCACAGTCACAAAAAGGAGCCACCTGTACAGACATATAAACATACACAAATACACAAATGTACCTACATGTACTCAGAACCAATTATACTTGGCCAGGGCCTTTATCAGGGAAAACAAATCAGCATCTTTACTCATGTCGAACTAATTTAAATTAAACAACTGGCGTACACTAAGAGAAATCTTTAAGATTATTCTTTTCATCTTTCTCCCCTCCCACCCCTACTTGGGTATTAGGAATTGAACCTGGAGCCTTAACACTGAGCCCTTTTTCATTTTTTCTTTTGAGACAGAGTCTCAAAGTAAGTCACAAAGTTGCCCAGGCTGGGCCATACTCTCAAGTGAAATAAATAGGACACATGTGTAAATGTTGAATAGTTTTTCTGGTGTAAGAAACTGAAAGAGTAAATGAGGACCAAATTGTGCAATAGAAAATGTAAAATAGGAAGAAAAGTTCCAAAAGGTAAAGAAAGTAGGGAGGAATGGTGGGGAAAAGGAAAGAAGAGAAGGAAAAATATATTTAAAAAAGAAGTAAAGAATGCAAACAAAGGTTTTGTAAATAGGAGGAGATGGAGGGGTGGAAGGGATGGTAGGGGATGGGAAAAAAATAGGAACCAACATACATCATTTACAGGTACAAATGGCCAATGATGAATGTGATCATAATGTATATCTAAAATGTACTATTTCACTTAATGGAAAAAAATTAAAAGAAACGATGTAACAATGTTTTTGAATAATTAAAAGAAAATATATTTGAACCTAGCATCTTGGCTTTAGACAACTGTTTCGAACTTGAAGATATAAAACCAGGTGGGATGGTGCATGTCTACTGTTCCTGTTACTTGGGCCACCAAAGCAGGAAGATTCCTTGGATTTGGAGTTTGAGGCCAGTGAGACCCCACCTCAAACAACCATAACAAAACTGAAGTTATAGTAGTAGAAATAATGTGGGGACATAGCTGTCAAGTGGTTTGCCATACAAAGATCTACTTTGAGTAAAATGTTTTGGAAGAAAGGGCTAAAATTAAGAGAAACAAATTGCTAAATTTTACTAAAATGGGACCATCATGAGTGTGATCTAAGAAGAGCAAGTATTTTTTAAAACATGTATTATTTATGAGAACCCAGAATTTGAATTCTGCCCAACATTAGCATCAAAGAGGCAGAAGAAAAAGGTCCTATGGCAGGGTGGTACTTTTCTTAGTAGGATAAGTGACCTCAGGGCCAGCCTGAACTACAAAACAAGACCCTTTCTAAAATAAATAGATGATAGATAGATAGATAGATAGATAGATAGATAGATAGATAGATAGATAGACAGACAGATAGATAAATAGATAGGTTTAAAGGTGGGTAGTAAAGGAAACTTTAGAATAGATTCTAAAATGAAAGAACCCCGAAGTAAAATGTACAACTTCTACACCAGCAAAGAATACTTTGTCTGTATTAGAAAGCAGGAACAAAGTAAAACAAGGAAGTTCAACATATCAAAACTGTAAGAAAACAGAAATAAGTTACTTTGCATGAGTAACCCTATGTGCAAATAGGTTAAATTCACTACTACATGACAGATGTTTTTCACCTGGGTTTGAGAACAGAATATTTAAAAACACGTTAAGAACAAAGAGACAAAGTACCTTAAAAACAAAAAGATTGTGAAATTATGGTCAACAACTATGAAGATAAGTCTTGCAAGTGATCTTAAGATCTGACAAACAGGAACATAAGTCTAAAAATACCAGAAGGTCCATAAGATGAAAATGTGTCTTGATGGAGAACTGGCGACCACACACTTCTGGAACATGAGTCTCAGCCTCAACGTGTGGGAGCCACAGTGACTATATAGGTAGGAAAAGTAGTAAAATCAGTTCTTATAGCTAGGGATGCTAGCACATCCTTAAAGACAGACCAAACAAAAAGATAAAAAGGGGTTGGAGATTTAGCTCAGTGGTTCCGGGGCCTGCCTCGCAAGTGCAAGGTCCTGAGTTTGATCCCTGGTAACCACATACAATGCTGGGCGTGGTGACTCATACCCAACAGCAATCAGTATCACATACCACAGTGCCAGGAGTGGTGGCTCATGCCTATAATCCCAACACTTGGGAGGCAGAGACAGATTGCTGAGTTCGAGACTTGCCTGGGCTACCTAGTGAGCTCAGGGCCAGCCTGAACTACAAAGCAAGACCTTGTCTCAAAAAAAAAAAAAAAAGCATAGATATCCTAGATGTAAAAAATATTACCAATAAATGAGCTATAAAGAACATTGTACTCACCTGAGACTGCACATTTTAAAACTCACTTTGAAAATTTGCACAGATAGACCAAGTATTCAGCCAAAACCGGATATTATCATATAGGTTAGGTTCTCCAGCATCATTATGACAAAAGTAGAAATTACCAACACTGTAATAGTTCTTAAAGAGTTCTTTTGCTTGGAAACTAAAAAACATACTACTAAATAATCCTTAAATCTAATAAAATTGAAAACTATGTGATTGTGAAATCACTACACAGCAAAAACTTTGGGATATTAGAAAAACACTGTTTAGGAGGTAAATGCGTAAATCTAGTCTTGAATACATTTAGGAGGAAATGAAATTTTAAAAGGAACAACAAAAAATTGAAGCAAAGAAAAAACAATGAAAATAAATCATAACTCAAGGAATCAGGGAACAAAAATACTAAAGAAAATTGACCCAAAAGATGAAAGTGGTTATGGGTTATAAGCAGCATCTCTGACCAGACTTAATAGGAAGCAAGAGAAAAAGTGACAAGATTCAGGACTGAATGGGGGATTGCAAAGACACAGCATATTTTAAAAGGGTGACTTTGAATAACATCTGCTAATAAATATGACAGGTGAATATGAAAGAACAAGGTCAAATTCAACACAGGGAAAAACATGGGAAATAAACAGATCAATAGGTAGGAAGAAGGTGATATTGTCACCTATTATGTCCCCTTCCAAAGCAACATAGCTTTACAAACAAGTGCTACCTGTTTTTCATTTTGTCCAGCTTGTATGGCATACAATTTACATATCATAAAGTTCACCTGTTTAGACTGAACCACTCAATGCCTTTCACATCTTTAATGTTGTGCAACAATGCCCATAGTCTAGTTTTAGAAAATGTTCACCACCCCAAAAGAAACTGTAAAGAGCCACTTCCCATTTCCCTCTCCAAAAACACACCCAGCCTCAGGCATCCCAAATCTATATTTGTCTTTGTAGATTTGCTTGTTATAGATTTTTTTTTTTTTTTTTTTTTTTTTTTTTTTTTTTTTTTTTTTTTTTTTTTTTTTTTTTTTTTTTTTTTTTTTGCTTTTTGAGACAGGGTCTCGCTTTGTAGTTCAGGCTGGCCCTGAGCTCACTATGGTGCCCAGGCAAGCTGCCGCGAACTCAGCAATCCTCCTGTCTCTGCCTCCCGAGTGCTGGGATGACAGGCTTGAGCCACCACGTCCGGCATTGTGGTATGCAGTGTTGATTGTTGGTGGGTGTGTCTCCACGCCCAGTATTATATGTGGTTACTGGGGATCGAACTCAGGACCTTGCGCCCGCAAGGAAGGCGCCGGAACCACTGAGCTAACCCTCCAGCCCTTGTTATAGATATTTCTTAAAGAAAATATACCACAAGTGGCTTTTCATGACTAGCTTCTTCTACTGGCATGTTTTCAAGGTGTGTCCATACTGTAGAATCTATAATTCATTTATTTTTATTGCCAAATAGTATAATGTAGATATATCACATTTTATCTTACCATTCATTAGTTGATGGATATTTGGATTGCTTTCATTTTTTGGCTATTACAAATTATGGTGCTATGAACATTAATATACAAAATTTTCTATGAGCATATGTTTTCATTTCTCTTGAATACATAAATAAGAATACAGTGACTAGGTTGTCTTAGTTTCTTTAGTCACTGCTGAAACAAAATATCTGTCACTCAAAGTTAAAGGAAGGAAGGTTATTTAGCTTACAACTTGTAGAGGTTTCAGGCCACAGTTGGCTGG
Source organism: Thryonomys swinderianus (assembly GCA_004025085.1). Classification (NCBI taxonomy): domain Eukaryota; kingdom Metazoa; phylum Chordata; class Mammalia; order Rodentia; family Thryonomyidae; genus Thryonomys; species Thryonomys swinderianus. The sequence continues at coordinate 24,984 of PVIC010025520.1, forward strand.
GTCCAATGCTAGGTGGCAAGGCAGAGAGACATCACAGAGGAAAAACATTTCGTGGTAGGCAGAAGGCAGGATGACAGTAAAGCAGTGAAGTAGCATGGAAGCAAGCAGCAAAAAGCTACATTAGCCCTCCTTCTGTTCCATGCATTATATTTCTAGGCCATCTGCCCTTAGGACAGGTAGCACCCACACTCAAGGAGCTTTCCTATATCCACACTCAGAATTATGTCAAACCAGTCAGTAGACCAATTTAG
>PVIC010025521.1:0-25269 GCA_004025085.1 Thryonomys swinderianus
AAAAAAAAAAAATTGCTGTTCAGATTTAAAGGAATTTAAAAAGTGTACCTTCGATCACTTACAAACTCATAGAACACTAAGTAATGGGGAAACACAGAGGCCCCCCAGGAGGAGTGAAAAATCATCTTCCTGTTCCATGGAATGTGGCACCTAGAAGGTCTACAGTAAACACCCCGGTGAACGGGCCAGCTGGCCGAGGGGGTCCAGGGCTGGCCTATGGAAGAAGTACCGAGTCCTGCTCCAAGTGCTCACAATGCAGAGAGTGGAAAGAGAGCCAGTGAGCGGGGGAGAGGGGGGGGATGGATGAGTCGGCCAAGCACGCCAGGGCTCTGGGAAGGAGCCATGCCCTACTCTTCCTGCCTGTTCACCTCCCCAGCCACCACTGCAGACCACATCTCCCTGATTCCTCTCCTCTCTATAGCCCTGTCTTATATCGTATTCCTGCAGATCTCCATTAGAGCCCTGGAGTGTGTCAGTACCTAAGACTTGAGCTCATCTGTGTGACTTGAGACAGCATGATATACTCCAGAACCAAGCCTTGTCCCAAGGATACTTGTGTATCTGCATTTTTCTACTTGTCCTCCCACTGTCATTATAAACTAAAGGTGCTTAGCAAGTCCCCCTCCTCCTTCTCATAGGAAAGAGAGATTTCTATCTGAGCCTTCTTGGCCAAACCTCTCTAGATCATCCAGTCCTTTACTGAAACTCAGAATAGATGTTGCCGTTCTCAGCCATCGGGACTGGGTGACTTGTTATGCAGCAGTGTTATAGGAATAGCTAGCTGATACACCCTTCCAATGGACTGCTCAGTTTTCCCACTCTGCACATGTGGGACATCCACACTGCCCATCACATCCACACCAGTGGTTTCTCTGCTTGCTGTTCTAATACTGACTTCCTAAACCTTTCAGCACTCCCACTGATCTCTCAGTCCATCCATGCCCCCCATATCAATACATCCATCTTTCTCTGTCCCCTGCCCATCTGGTCATCCTGCTCTCACTCCTCACCCCTGCACCTGGCATTTAGCCTGTTCTTCCCACTGCTCCTGGCCTCGCAATATGGGCTGGTGCCCACCTATCTGCAGGGTGGAATTTAGAGGTACTCTGCAAAGGCATTAGTCATCCATGAGGCACTGTCACTGTTGACAGGGTAGGCAGCCCCCCAGAGGGACTCACTCAGTGACCTCTAGTGCCAAGATCTCCTGGCAGAGAAAGATGGGCTTCTGCAGAATAGACACAGCCTTGTCTGGCAGCATCGGCTGCGACTGCTATTTGACAGTTTTTGTTAACATATTAATGACAGGAAAAGGCTTTCTGGCATAAATATCTCATCCTTTAGTCCTGTCTCTAAACAATAAGATCGAGCCAGGGGTAAGAAAAAGCAGACCCCAAAGAGCCAATTTCCTCTAGGAAGACCCCAATTTCAGTGCTGCCCCAGATGGCTGGGGCAGAAACACTCTGTCTGCTGGACCCCAGAATCACACATCTGGTTGCAAGAAGCAGTGGCCCACATGGCTGGCTCTAGTGCAAGCCCCTCCATTAGCACCCCATGGAGAGAACAGTCAAGCCAAGTTGCTGCAGACAGGCCAAGGACAGAGTCTGTTCAGCGAGGGAGGGGAAGGCTGTGGGACAGTACAGCGAGGCAGCCACCAAGGAGAGATTTGATCGTGAGAGCCAGGGACGAGAGAGTGGCGCAGGAGAACCCATCTCAGATGTCCCCGCGTGAAGAGATGCAACCAGCGCAGGACCATCACACAAGGAAGGAGCTGGGAAGCCGACACCTGGTCGTGCTGTTCGTGGGCTTCATTGGTTGAGCTCAATGGGCACCCATGGTAGTAGTCCACTGACAGCCTGTGGATAGGCCTCCTTGGCTGAGTACCAGGGGAGCGGGTGGAGAGGGGATCGGACGTCTGTAGATTCGAACCACATCCAGGACAGATGCCCGGGGTGAGATTCTTCTGTCTGACCTAAGGGCGGGTTCCGGCTTGGAGACCCCTCACGACACCTTGGAGAGAGCTCTACCACCAAGTTCCACCACCGAGCGACATCAAGTCCTTCTCCCTCAGTTGGAATTCTAACAAAAGAAAGAACTGAATGAGTTTTAGATTTGAAACCAAATTACATAATACTAAAGACACTGAGCCTGTAGATGGTTTGAGCACAGGCTTCTCGGGGCCAGAGGCTGGCACGGCCTCTCCATGGCAGGCAAGGAAGTGAGTGTCTGGGAGGGAGGCGGTCTTCGTTTGAATTTTCTTAGGAGCAGACTGGAAGGCGAGGCCAAATGCAGGTGGTTTATTTGGGAGGTGAGCCCAGGAAGCACGGTGGGGTGAGGTCAGAGAAGATGTCCTGTAAAGGGTGTGTCAACAACCAGTCAGCACCTCAGGCAGTGACCGCTTCACCCTGTGAGGTACCCTGTGGGCCGAGCACCTGGAGCTATTCCAATGGGGCAGAAGATAAACTGTTATATTCACACTGCATTTTGAGATGCATATTATATGTGTTTTACATGTCATATGCATTAAATATATATGTTTACACAAAAAGTGATATACAGCGAATAAACTTTAAATATTTATGACACGGAAGGACACATTGTATCAAAATCCTTTCCTTCACTTCAAACACTCTCATCCCACGGCCACCTCCTGCAGCAGTCTGGAAGTACCCTTCCCTGAGTGTCTTTATGAGGGTGATCAAAAATGCCACGAATGCTGTTGCCAACTGAGCGCCATCCAGTGGAAAGGTGAACTCATGAAAACATGGCCCTCAGTCCTCATCTTCCTTAGTCACAGCATCTGGCACTGTGTGACTTCGGGATCTTCCCCAATGTCAAAATGACCACGGAAGGGAAACATTTTGAATCAGTTCAGTGCATCAAAGGCAGCCAGGATGGTGGAACTAAAGACTCTCAGGATAAAGGACTCCAGAGCTGCTGTGGAAAATGGACGGAACACCGAGTGTGTTCATGGGAATGAGGAGTATGGTGAGGGGTGAACAGAAATGTCTTTCACGGTATAAAATTCTTTAATCTAAGCCTCATCCATATTTCTTTTTAATCAGACCTCATATGTGTCAAAAGTGGTTGAAGACACAGAGTGCAAAAACACACTTTTTCTCAGGCATTTTGGGGCTGTAGGGCCAGCGGTGTCCCCAGGTAGTGGGTATCAGTAGCAATGCACTAGGAAGGTGCCATAGGGTACCAAGTGTGTTAAATCATTACAGTAAGACACGCAGACACTAAAATGGCTGTAAGGGTGGAAAATGGTCTTTTTATACTTGCAACCCCCTACAAAGGGTGTCAACGTGCCACCCAGAGTCACACTGAGCCACACAAGGACACCAGAATCAGGCGGGAGGGAGGGTGACCAGCCCTGCTAGGGTCTTTGTTGTCATCTCTGTGGGAAGGACCAGAAGAGCAGAGCAGGGCGGCAGGGTCAGGACTGGGGCTGTGGGGCCTCTGGGCTGTGCCTCATCGTGAGCCTGACCCTGGATGATGAGGACAGGCTCATGTGGCCAAAAATGTGAGCCCAGAGGCTTCGTGTTCACTCACTCCGCTCTCTATTAGGAAGCTGCATATAAGGAACTGTACCAAAGGCCAGGGAATCCCAGTAGGTGCCAGGGCCTGCCCCTGTCCCATGTGGTACATGGACATGTGCGCTCAGCCGAGGGCAGGTGGCACAGAAGCCATGGAGACAGGCTTCACGCACTTGGGCAAGGGAAGGGAGTGTGTTCCTGGTCAGGTCTGTTCGGTGCCAAGTGTGGCAAAGGGGCTTCCCTTTGGAGCCAGTTTGCCAAGGAGCTGGGCTCATGGTGCTGCTCCCTGTGCCAGGGCTGGCCCAGGAGACACAGCCCTCTGGCTTTTCAGGACATGATACCTTCTGCTGAATAAACACTGCACACTACTTCTGCCAGGGCCATCTGGGGAAACAGTGGGTTTGCGGTTGGTGATGACTGAAAAGAGGCACAAAGCAGATGAGGTGAGCAGAGTAGCACTCCCGAGAGAAAGACCCTTCTATGTGGGGGCTCTTCCACCAGCCTCCGTGCATTAAGAAAAACCCACTTTGAAAGGTGCTGCCTACCACAAAGTTTCCCCATACTAACACTCTCCAAACAAGGAGATTAATTTCCCCATTCAAACCCCATCTTTCCCAAAGCCATGAGAGGTTTCTTTTACTAACCTCAGAACACTAATGTGGCTGAAAGTATTCAGTTACCCACATTGAAAATGATGAAACCGGATGCCAAAAGGAAAAAATGTAAAAAGTCATGAGGATGCATGAAAACCGGAGCGGGTTATAGAAGCAGCATCAGGCACTTTGGCTCAACCTCAAGGTTAAAGCCCCCCCCCCTTCCAGACCCCTCTCCCAGCACCTGGAGACAAAAGGAACCTGGCTCATAAAGGCCTCTCTCCAGGAAGCAAGAGGGTCTCTGCTCCGGGGCAGTGAGCAGAGAACACTTCTGGCCCAGCCTCTTACAACTCCAAAGCAGAATTCAGTATTACATAGGAACATGGAAAGCCCAGGACAGTTGCAAATGCCTTTCTTCGTTATGATTTTTTTTCCTAGGGCTTGCTAATTAAATCATTAAAATTTTATCTTCACTTAACCATAGATAAGAACCATTTGAAACATTTAATTAGTATGCTGCGAGAGATACATAAGAGCCAGGAATCTGCAAGTTGGACCCATTAGGAAGGGAAAGTAGATGAGGTGGGGGAGGGAAGAGACAGGAGCCGAGCTGGGCAGCAAGAGCAGGTGCGATGGTTTGTTTACAGAGGAACCAGTAACTGCTCCTCTGTACGGGCCTGGAGATGCCTGGAGGTGCCTCCCTGTGCCACTTCTTGTGGGCACTGGTTTACTGCACAGCCAGGCTTTGACCCAGAGAGAGAGAGAGAAAGAGAGAGAGAGAGAGACAGTGTGTGTGTGTGTGTGTGTGTGTGAGAGAGAGAGAGAGAGAGAGAGGGAGGGAGGGAGGGAGGGAGGGAGAGAGGGAGATGGAGGAAGAGGGAGGAACAAGGTAGAAGTTGGGGGAGGAAGGGAGCTTTTGGCTCAGGCTTGTACATGGCATTTCAGATTCTGCATACATTACTATGCAGGTCTCTGAGATCTCTGGCCTTCTCCCACTCCTGGCCAACAAAATAAAATATGTAATAAAATTCAAGTGGCACAGTGCCAATGTCAAGCTAATACTCAGCAGGTTGAGAAAAGGGCCCTTGGGTGTCTGCGGAATTGAAGCTGGTGCTTCCAGAGCTGGGCTCAGTGGCTGGCAGCTTGCTAAATGTTTCCTACGATCTCACACGAGCCCAGGACAACTCGGAGTTGGTGTTAGCCCCTCCTTACTGCAACCATCTCATGGCTGCTTCTGTGCCAGGAGCTACCAAGACAGAGTGACATGAATCCGTGACTCAGAATGACAGCAGTTAATTTCCTTGCAGTCCTGGGGGCCAGGAGTCCAAAGTCCAGCGCCATCTTGCTCTAATCCTTTCTTGGTCCTTCTAGCAGCCCTGGGCTGTCCTTGGTTGGGGACAGCATCACTCCAACCTTCTCACAGCTTTTTTCCAGAGCCTCTTCAGGGAACGTCCCTGTGGAGTCAGGTTAGATAAGGGGCCGTTCTAATGTCCTCACCTAACCTTTGTGAGGACTCATGTCCACTAAGACTGGATTCACAGGTCCTGGAACTACAGTTTGATCTTACCTTGCTGAGAGACACAATTTGACCACAGTATGGCACTGAGAGATTTTGAAGGTTGGTCAAGGTCACACAGCTGGATTTCCAAGCAGGTCTGACTTCTGCACCCTGCTCCTAGCTGCTGTCCTGCTGGAGTATGTCCAGGTCTGCTACAGTCTGTGTTAGGACTGTCTTCTAGGGCTCATGTGTTGGAGAAAGCATGGTCCCCACAGTGGCATTGCCAGGGGAGGTGGAACCTTTGCCAGGCAGGGCCTGGTGGAAGACCTCAGGTCTTTGGGGATGTGATCTGAAGGAATGATCACCTCGGCTGTTTTGTTATAGAAGCAGGAAGCTAACACAAGGCTTTACGTTCAAGGGCTTCTGCTGCCCCCAGGACAGCAGGGGGAAAACAGGCAGCACACCAGGAGGGATAGGGCCACCCAGCCAGACACACGGACAGTCACAAGCCTAATGCAAATTTTGGGCTCTTCTCCTGAGGACTGAATGCTACCTCTTTGTCTACACATGTAAGGTTTTCAGGTGTCTTTTGGGGGCTCTGCATGCTTTTCCAGGACCAGGGACTGCCACTCACACCAAACCCCAAGGACAGCAAGCTCTGGGAAGGACCCAGTATGGGACCAACACGCTCCCACTAACTGGGACAACTATTCTGGGCTCATAGGCTCTTCCTCCAGATTTTGTCCATGTCCTGAGCCCCCCAAGCCCCACCCAGGTGCTCAGGCACTCTTTTGAAGTTAACTGAAAAGGAGAAACCCCACAGCCCTTCATGGTGTCCCCATAGTCAGCTCTTGTCTTTCAGGGCCTTCTATCTCCTATATCCAATCTTGCTGAGGCTAAGACCTAGAATGTAGCCTGAGAAAAGGCTGAAAGAAGGCAGGGCAGTATGATCTCTGACAGCATGGCACCCACCCTCACTCCCTGGCTGCCCCAGGTCTATCAGACAGTCTCAGGACAGCTCTGTGTTGGGAATACATGAGCTAATGGCCTTGTGCAGAGACGCAGGCACCCTGGTTTTTCCACCAACTTTTCTGCAGGAACTGATTAGAAGAGGGAAGGATTTCCTTTAAACACAGTAATTATTAAAATGCTTTGAGGCATCCTGCAGGAAAGAGTATGCAAAACATTAGAAGAAACTTCTGGAAGTGAACCCCTATTATACTGTCAAGTTATAGAAAAGCATGCCTATGTCAGTGCTGACACAACACAGAGATGTACAGCTGTATGTAAAGCGACAGTGACAGCTATTAACCTGCTCTGTTTGTTAAGAGAAGAGACCGTGTAATTCTGTGATTTCTACTAACTACTCAGGAAATTAAGCCTCCGTTCTGGAGCAGCTTCAGCTGGAGATGCAAAGCACAGACTCTAGTGCCCTTCTCCTCACCCACAGCGAGGGAAAAACACGTCCACTCCTGGGAGCGAACATGGTGTGTCTGGTCCGCTCTGGTTGATTTCTCAGGTTACCCACAGGCAGAGCAAGCCATTTTTAATTCTCCTTTTTGGAAGGGAACAATCCAAAGAACAGAAGGCAGAAAGGTCTCCAGTGTGGCCTGGATTCGCGGTGGACACAAGCAGTCCCTAGGCCTGTGCTGAGGCCCCAGACAAGGTGCTGGGAGCCCCAGAGACCTAATCGGCCTGCGTCATTCTGGACATTTCACGCTGGCCTCCTTGGGGATCCTTTTTGGAAGCAGTCATGGAAATCCTCTCCTGAGTGTCTTAACCACACTGTTGTTGCTGCCTTTGTGTCCTGAATCACTTCAAAATTTCTCCCTTTTGTGGTCACTTTGACTTTAGGGAAGAGCTGCACATTGCACGGTGCCAGATCGGGTGAACAAGGTGGCTGATGACACACCAGCTGTGTGGACAAGGTGGCCTTCCCAGTGGACGGCATCGGCGGCAGCATTCTCCACATTGTGGATCACTTCTGATGAAGACACTCAGGAAGAAAGACTTCCGGAGCTGCCTCCAGATGTGCCAGAAACAATGGGGCAGGGGTGTTCGAAACAAGGGGATTATTTTAGGGGGATTCATAGCAAAGTGTCTTTTGCTATCATGCTTTTTTAAAAATGTAAACACACACCACAGTTTTTGACCAGCTTTTGGATTTCATATTTCAAATTTTTTTTAATTTTGCACATACATAATGAGGCATATAGGGAATGAGGTTCAGAGCAAAATAAGAAACTTGTGTTTCATCTACACTTTATACACATAGCTAGGGAAAACTGTATGCAGTATTTTTAGTGCACCTGGGTTTCAACTGTGAGGCATTACATGAGGCCAGGTGTGGAATTTTTCATTTGTGTTCATGTTGGCACTCACAAGTTTCAGATCTGGGGGATTTTTCATTTCAGGGTTTCGGATGGAGGACTGCTCAGCCTGCGAGCACCTTTGCCTTGGGTTCTCTAGTTCTGCAAAATCACTTCCAGCCCAAGATCTGTGACCTCAACTCCCAGTGGGCCCCTTTCACAACCTGATTCTCTTTCGAGATGGTATCATGGGATGGACGAGAATGGTGGGCTTCAGAGTGCTCATTCTTTTAAAAATCTAGGACATATCCAGACAGGCATTATGGTTTTCCAGAATCTCAGTTACTTCCAATTCACAAGGCTCTCCCTGTCCCCTCCCCAGAATCACAATTCTATCTTTGCATATGATTGTTAGACACCTACAGCCCGAGAGACTTTCTAAGAGTCTAACGTTCCCTTCGTGGAGGGACATCTCTATTTCTTACCTATTCACTTCTGTGAGTCCCCGACTCTCTCATTTCCAGAGGGACCAGGTCAGGACGGTGGGCACAGCTCCCCACTTTGCCTCCTCCTACCTGCCTCCAATACGGCGGTATGAGAATCCTTCCCTCCGCAGGGCAGGACTAGGTGGGCACAGGACTCCTCCTCGGCCAGGATGAGATGCAGGGTGGGTGGGGAGGGAGACAGGGCCCAAGCGGTCTGCAAAGACAGTGGAGTGGAGGGACTTCTACTACAGGGGAGAGCTCAGAGAGCAGCCAGACAGTTGCCAGGCAGCTCCCAGGAGACTGCCTTTGATGCCAGCCCAGAATTGGGGTCAGAGTGAAAGCAAAGGAATGAATTTGTTATTGAGAATGCAGTCCCAAATTCTCCCCAGGAAATCCACCGAAAGAAGCTGAACCCGGAGCCTCTGCGCCTGGTGATGAATCGCCACCTTCCTGCTGGTCTTCTGTACCCCACATTTCACTCTGCTAGCTTGGGTTGGAGGAATTAATGCATGAAATCCTTAAACTCCTGGAGTGCTTTGAAGTTTTCAAAAGGTCCTTCCTTGCATTGTCCTGTACGATCCTTGGGCAGCCTCAGCAGGCAGGTGGCCCTGGAGGCAAGGGTTGAGATGGTCCCATCCCACAAACAGGGGACCAGAGAAGCCATAGGGCAGGTGATGTTTCCGAAGTCCTCCAGGCGGGGAAAGGTGGTTAGGATCAGACTCTGGCCTTCTGTCCTGTTGCTTGATGACCTGGTGCTCTGTGTCCTCCCACTACGGTGTCAGGAAGGGCTCTCTCGGGGGCTGAGCAGGTCTTGGACAGATCACATGCCTTCTCTGTACTGCCCTCTTCCTTTTATTATCTGGGGTGAGCTCTCTAGAACTGCAGGAGCACAGTAATAAAAAGCTGCATGTGACTTTTAAGATCTAAACGAATTTAAATTCAGTAACATGGGCTCTTCAGTCATGCCAGACCCAAGGACAACATTCAAGAGTCACAGTTGGCCAGAGCCTCACAGAGTGCACAGCACAGCCTACTCATGTCCATCGCTCCATTGGGCTCAACCATGGCCCTCAGGCCACAGGCACAAGCCTGCTTTTTTATACATAAAGTCTTACTGGAACACAGACATACTCATTCCTTTTACTGACTTGGCTGGTTTCACATTAGGAGCAAGGATCTGTGTGGTAGTGAGAGATCTTTCAGCCCATACAGCCCCAAACACTTGCTGCATAGTCCTTGCTGACATATGCAATGGGGATGCCCAAGCTCTCAGGTCCTGCTCAGGAGCACACAGTATCATTCAGAGGCCCAGAACCACTTCAGACTACAGACATCCCTCCCATCTCTGTGCTGGGAAACTGAATACATCTGCCTGTGTTTCCACAAACGAATGATGGTTCCTTTATTAACAAGGTGGATTTTGCTCTGCTCCCTTTACCAGCTTGCTTCCTGCTCCCAGCCTCTGCCTGTCCACCCCCTATCCTGACAGATGGCCCCTCTGCCACTCAGTCAGATGCCCCCTCTGTCTCCAGGGCCTTGGAGGCTGGGGGCTGAGCTCCATTGATCTAGTCTGCTCGGCACTTCTTTCTGTAGCTTTTAACGAGCACTAATGGATCAACTTCACAGGACTCTCCGGATAGAAAAACTCCAGGAATAATAGCAACAAATGTACGAGCACCAAACCAACATTATCTCATGGAACCTTCCTTGACAACCGGTTGTATCCATGCATATACTTAGGTTTGTCTGATGCTAAAATTCCATCATTCAGACATTGCGCTATGCTGCCCCCTGGGGGTGGGGCTGGGGGTAGTAGCAATGCTCTTTCGGAGACTTCAACATGAGAAATTGGGAACATCTACAGAGGCAGAGAACAGTATATCACTGCATCACATGAATCTCACCAGCTCCAGCGGTTTTCAGTTCACACCCAGTCCTCTTCCATATATTCCTCTAGCCAGGCCAGGGGCAGGGGCGAGGGGAGGTGTTTGACCCTACGGGAGCAAATCCTGGGCATTCTGTTCTTTAACCGGTAAATCTTTCAGTAGATAGTCTTCAAAAATATAAGCACAATGCCATTATAGCAGCCCAAACTATTCCTGGTTATCATTCGATCAAAGGTCCAGTCCATATTCAAAGTTTACTAATTGTCCCAAAGGTATTTTTTTGTATCATTTTAAAATATGAGTTGGAGTCCAGATAAGATCCATACACTGTGACTGGCTAAACTACTCCTTTTTTTTTTTTTTTTTTTTTTTTTTTTTTTTTTTTTTTTTTGGCAGTACTAGGGATCAAACTCAGGCTCTTGTGCTTCCAAAGTAGGCACGGTACCACTTGAGCTAAATCCCCGGCCCTAAACTATTCCTTCTAAGCTATATCTCCCTCTTTTCCTTTCAATCTGTTTAATAAGACCATTGGGCTAATTCTTCTGTTTGTCATAACCTGGATTTTGGAGATGACATCTCTGCATTTTCACTTGACAACTTCTCCTCTCCTCAGTACTTGCTATGGACTGGTAGTTGGATCTAGGGACTTGGTTAGATTCAGGTTTTGTATTGGCAAAAATATTTCATTATGTAGTGATATGTCCTTCCATGGAGGGTGCATAGTGCTTGATTTATGTCTTTTGGGGGGACCACTGCTGGTCATTGCTTAGGTAGATTAATTCACTAGGGGATGTAAATGCTTCTGTACCTCTCAGCAAGAGTCAGCAGGAATACTTCTAATGAGGACATCTTCACCAATACTTGCTCACTTGCCCTGAGGTATCATTGGTGGGAAGAATAGGATACGTATTTAAATGTTCTCCCTTTACTGGCCAATCTTCAAATCAATGAGTTGATAAGTATCTTCTAAAAGTGGTCTGTGAGGTTTCATCCTCTTAAAAACAGTCAGGAATTCCTGATTTCCACCTCTTTGGTATCTATCTGTAGCATCTATCTCTCTCAAGTTGCTGACTTGTTTTGGGGAATCTGATGACCAGCTCCTCTGTGCCCTTCAATAGCCATCTCGGAGCATAGGTATTATTGGCCAGGTCAGGGGCACACAGGGTGTCTGGCCCCATCTGTGGCTGCAGGAGAGTTGGCCCCAGCTTCCATACAGCCCATCCAAGAGCAGCCCATGGGCAGATTCACAGACAGGACAGCTCAAGACCCAGAGCCCAGCCTGGTGAAGAAAGGCTACCTCTCCAAGTCAAGGACAGGACACCTGGACCCAGCTTCCCCAAGGGGAAATATGCTTGATAGGACTATGGTTGATATAGGTACTGATCCCAAGCCTTAAAACAAAGGCATATAACCAACATAACCATACACACAGCACACTAATATGTGCATGAAATTGCATCTCATGAGGAAAAATGATTTCCGGGCTCTTGTTTCCCCCTGATGAAAACACAAATGATCTTATCACTTGTAATTGGCCAACTTACCTGGCTGGGTAAAACAGATTCAGCTCAGTGAGGCACAGACACTTCTGTCTCCACAGAAGTTTTAGTTTCTTCTCCTCCTGTGTCAGAACTCACACCCACTATGACTGAGCAGGGAAATCTGGGCTAACGAGTGAGCACCTAGTTTAAGAGTGATTTCTAATGCCACTTCCAAGCCTGCAGACATCCACCATACTCTGTTTATTTTATTGGCTCAGCTCCTACTCAGGACAGGATATTGGAGGTGAATTATTTATATCCCAAGAAACTGAAAGAAAGAAGAAGAAGAAAAAGAAAGAGAGAACAAGGAACTAATAATGTCAGTATGGCTGTTTTTCAGGTTTCTGCCAATCTCACTAAAAATATTTTATTCTTATTTCATTTTTGTATGGAAAATTTCATTTCTGTACTGCCACTGGAGGACAATGTTATTGATTTATTTAAAATATTTATACTGAATTACAGCATTAAGATAGACACATGTATTAGTAGGACTGATTTGCAACAACAATGCTCACAAAGTTTATTTTTGAGTAGAAAGTTGAGAAGCCTGTGTGTCTACAAACATCAAATGATTCATTTTTCACTAATTACTGACACCTGCAGTTGAATTGCTCTCTGCTAAAACTCAGCATTTCAGTTAATTTCTCCTCTAATTAGTGTGGTAACAAATGCATCTCCTGCTTGAAACAGAAATGCAGAAGACTGTGTGACAGCTTCACAGCTTCGGGTGTTTCCACTTTCTTCCTAAACCTCCAGCCTAGAAATTTAGAAACAATAGTTGGACCTCATGCTTGACCTTCGGAGAGTAGGGTCACTTGAAAACCAGTTAGTTTAACTGCTAAGCTGGGACAGTAAAGTATTCAGGATCTGGAGGCCAGACGGCCTTGAATTTTTTCCCCTGCCATTCACATGCTGAGTGACTCAGGGCAGATTGCTTAGCCCTTCTGAGCCTTGAAGTGGAGAAAAATGATAGGTCCCATCGCTTTGGAAGGTTGGCTAGGCAAAAACCTCGTAGAATGTTCCATCCATGCTATCCCTACAGTTACTGCTCAGGATCAGACTCACTTTTATGACTCCTGAACCTCCCCCTTCCAATGGCATGCCTCACTGCCATTCCCATACTCACAATTTCCATGCCTGATCCCCATTTCATGGATGGGAAAGCTAAGACTTCTCAGAAGAAATACACGAAAAGATATATAAACAGATAAAAGAAATAAGAGAAAATCAAAAGTGCCTATTAAGCCTAGGAAGAATTGCTGGACCTCAGGAGCAATCAAGGAAATGCAAATTAAATTAATCACTAAATACCACTCTTCATGTACTAGATTAGCAAAGGATTAAAAGCGCAAAAACTTCTGTTGCTGGCAAGACTATGTGAGGCCAGTTACTTACACACTAGCTGCTGCAGCCTTTGTAAGAGTTAATCTTAGAGTGTTGATTAAATTTTAAAACATGTCTTTTCAGCAACTGCCCCACTACGGAAACCTCTCCTACCTGACTAAAATCAGTGGCACAGCAAGGATGTGGAGGAAAGTTTTTACTGGCTCCTATATGGGAATGGAACATGATTCCTACAGCCTGGGCTCAGTGTAGGGAGAAAACATGCACAAACCCAAGTTTGTTTCAATATTGCTTGTGATGGGAAAATGAAAGCAAACTAAATTTCATCAGTAGGATAGCCGCCTTTCGGTGCATCCACACCCACTTCCATCCCGTGCCTCTTACAGAAGGCTCCGTAGCAGTTTAAAAGGATGAACTAGAGCTCTCAGCTGAGTGCCAAACAACTTCACCTCGGCCCCCTCGGTGTATCATAGAGCAACGCTTTGGACAATGGAGAACGCGGTCCTTTAGTTTTGGTTTGTTTGTTTTCACTGGGGATTGAACTCAGGGCCTTCTCACTGAGCTATATCCTCAGTCCTTTTTAATTTTTCTTTCGCAACTAAGTCTCACTATGTTGCCCACACTCGGCCCAAACTTAGGTCTTCCTGCCTCAGCCTCCCAGAGTGCTGGGACTGCAGGTATCCCACCAGGCCTGGCTACATTCATTGAGTTTAAATGGGAAAATATACTGTGTACCTGGCTTATTCATTACCGCCACCACCCGCCCTGTAAATTTCCAAAAATTACTAAAACTCTTTCCAATACCCATATAACAATTCACCAAGTATCTTTGCATACCATAGAGCACTTAAAACACTAATAATCTAATTATTTAATGCTTAATGAACCCACTAGAGGATGTGTGTGTACACACTCAATGCAACATCTTCTCTGCTACTACAATTATCATACCCTGTAATAAAGCAAATAGGGAAATAATATGCTAAAGACACAGAATGAATGCAAAAAAAACCTTGGCCATAGATAATAGACAAGGGACCATTTTCACAATGGGAGCTGCAGATCGAAGGGCTGAGTCGGGAGGGCGTGGGCCCCTGCTCCCTGCAGGGACTGCTTCTGTAGACACCACGTCCCACAGTCACACACCTCCAGCAGGCTCCTCACGGAGGTGGCTCCTTGGTGTCCAGATCTCCTAGGTGGAGTCCATCTCCCTGGAAACGCCCTGCTTATCCTAACAGACTTTGTCCTCCGGCAGCCAGAGCTTGCCGAGGCCTGGCCTCCCGGCTTTGGTGCCTCCCCTCGTGTGGTGCTCCGGGTGTGTGCTGACAGCCACCGGCTCCTCCTTTGGGATACACTCCCTCAGGCCCCCTCCTTGGGGAAGCCCACAGCCTCTCTGTGCCCTGCAGCCAGGTGCTGCGTGTCCCCTAGGCTCCCAGGGCTCCGAGAGTGGCTACAGATTGGATCCACCTGTCTTAGCCCAACAGAGGCCTTTTCCAGAGGTCAATCTAGCGCATGAGTCCCAGAGGCCACCAGCTGAGGCTTTGGCTGATGGTGCCTATGGCAAGCTTCCCTCGCTCTATAGTTACAGGCCCTCCCTGTAAACACCCTGGCACTGCCATGAGCATCGTCTCAGCACCAGCCAGGGCAGAAGCTGGGGTCACTACTGCCATTGGTGGTGGGGCACAGAACAGCAAACTGCAGCTGGCAAGAGTGCAAATTCAGTCCATGCACCAGGCCCAAGAACTGGTGCTGGTCTTCTCCAGCCCTCTGGAGCCCAGGAGCGAGGGCATCTGGGGAGGGCCCGAAGTGTGAATGACGATGCGGGGGGCTACCAGGGAAGCCCCGGGCTCCGCCATGGAGGCTGGGGTGTTGGGTCATTTATCCAGAGCAGGATCACAAGCTCAGCTGAGTTGAGAGCAGATCGTTGTAGGAGAAGAGCACACAAGTCTCAGCCGTGTGCACGTCCTTACCGCTTTCTGTGTCCCTCGCCTCCTCCCCCAAGTGCATCTTGAGCATCCAGAACCACCGACAATTCTAGTAACACATAACTCATCACAGAGAAATCCAGTCTGGCCTTTCCTACTCAGAGCACAGTATCTATTTACCCAAAATTGCAGCTCGGATGAGGAACATAGGGACAGGTGACAGCTACCTGGGCACGGGACCCCATGAAGACATTTTATCACTGTTGGTCACTGAAACACTACAAAAACTACTTCCGGGGGAGGGTGAGCCTCGTCTCGCTCGTCCTCGGTCTTTCTCTGACCTTGGAGCTGATATCCTGCCCTGTGGAGTGGGGTCTCCTTCCCACCTTCTCTCTCCACCCACCCTGCTCGTGTCTCTGGTCCATGCTGGCTGTGAACTGTGCCTGTCTTTTTGCAGTCCAAACGCTGGCCCTCCCTGCTGCCGGATCTCCACGTGATTGTCCCAGCCCGAATCCATCCTCCCCGATGGGTGAAGATGCTCCTGGCAAGTGATTACAGAGTGGAACGGGAGCCCGCTCTGTGAGAGTGCTCAGAACAAATCACAGCCGTGTTTCTCCTCCCCATTTTTCTCCTGCGTAGCGTGCGCTCCATCATCTTAAAGATCTCTTTGTTTGACAGTTAAGTGCATTAGCACGGACTGGGGTGATATTTCTTCTCTATCGTAATAATTATTTCCTCTTATAATTTCTGAGTTGTACCAGAGCTTTGAATGTGCTTCCTCCAGCCCTTGAACATAAAGATTTCCACTGTACTTCAATAGCGAGGCTGCCTGCAAAAAATAATGACTTCAGCAAAACCGAACAGATCTGTATAAAGATCTTTTAGGAATAAAGCAAACAGCACTGATTAGCCAAGCAGGATGAGCATTGTTCTATGAGAAAAATACAGACATACTCATTTAGCAGCGGTTCCAAACAGAAGCAGCACAATCAGCAAGGTTTGGGGCAGTGCCTCTCATTTCTAATTATAAAATAATTCTTGACGGTGGTAACCAGATCATTATGTTCAAAATGTTTGTTTATCCAAAGTTCGAAGAGATGGCCAAGGAATTCTCTCTGAATGTTTCTTGTTGAGGGGTGGGAAGGAGTAGGGTACTGGGGATAGAACCCAAGGCTTTCTCACAGAGTTACATCCCAGCCCTTTTTATTTTTTATTTTTGAGACAAGGTCTTGCTTAGTCAAGTCACTCAAGCTGCACTTGGATTTGTGATCTTCCTGCCTCAGCCTTCTGCAGTGGCTTTCTGAACATTCTGACAACCCAGATGAAATTCCAATTCTCCCAAATGTAGAGAGGAAATAAAAATCCATACAGTTAAAGAGTGTAGCCATGCTACACCCAAAGCTTCTGTTTATGTCCTCACCTGTTGGCAGTGTGCTCTCAGGCCTTGGGCGATCTGAATAAACTTGTAATTTTGTAGAGATGAGCCAGGAGTCACTGATGGGCCTGAGTTAATATGAGACCTGAGCTACTCAGGAGCCCTGGACCAGCCCCCTGGATATCCCTGGGAGCGTGACAGATATGCAGAGTCACAGGCCACCGCAGACCAGAATCCTCAACAGGCACAGGCATAGGAACATTTGCACACTAAAGCCTGAGAAGCGTGGGTCCTCAGAACAGGGCCTGAAAGTCAAACACACACGGGGAGCACTATCACGGCCATGGCCATCACTTCATCTTGGCGGGTCACATTTGAAAGACCCCAAATAAGCTCACCTTCTGAGGTTCCAGTGAGGGGACAGCGTTCTGCCCAGCAGGGCAGAGATGGAGTGTCGGGGAACCCAGGCAAGGCCCTGGGATACCTGAAGACAACTCCCGGCTGGATGTCCCTGTGGGCCCCAGGTTCCATGTGTATTAGAAAAGGTGTCGTTACTGAAATTATTTTGGTTTTTGATTCTCACAGCAGGGAAGCCATGGAGCACAGTGTATGGAGAGCAAAGGAAGAGAAGGGGCCAAATGCCTCCTCCCTTGAGCCCTCAGACTGCAAGCCAGACGTGGGTGGAATCTCTGAACATGGCTCCCAGACTCCTTGCATGGGACTCCTCACCACGCCCACCTCTTCACATTATAACTACGCTCACACCTCAAGCCTCCCTTGTGGGAAGGTGGGGAAGAACCGGTATTTAAAATAAAATGATTCTCAAGCCTTCTGCAGATCTGAGGACCCACAGGAATATTAACTAGGAGGTAACGAACAGGGCTCATCAGACTAAATCTGGCAAGGGATGGGGGGGTAAAAAGGAGCTATTTTTAATTTCTGTATGAAAACAAAATTTTTTTTTAAATCCACACTAGTATTATGAGCTCCAACTGTTGGAACAATGGATTCTGTTTTCAGAATTGTCCTGTCCACAGTTAACGCTGGTGGAGAGGACAAGAAATATGGTGCTTTATGATCTAAATCCACCTAGTTTCCCCAGGGTAGAGTCAGGGTGGGGACACTTTCTGAGCCCAGGAGACCCAAGGGAAGGGGATGGTGGCCTGTCCTGGGGTCAAGCCACATGACTCATAATTAATATTTAACC
The DNA here is from genome assembly GCA_004025085.1 of Thryonomys swinderianus. Lineage (NCBI taxonomy): Eukaryota > Metazoa > Chordata > Mammalia > Rodentia > Thryonomyidae > Thryonomys > Thryonomys swinderianus. The sequence continues at coordinate 17,703 of PVIC010025521.1, forward strand.
CTGCTTTAAAAAATAAATGATAAGCCCCTTCATCAGCACAGCCATTATCTGAGGTCAGGAACAGAAGGTATCGATTGACTTGCTTTTCACCCCTGGTCCGGATATGCTAATGAATAGTGCCGAGTAGTTTTTTTTGTTTTGTTTTTTTGTTTTTGAGACAGGGTCTCACTTTGTAGTTCAGGCTGGCTCTGAGCTCACTATGTAGCCCAGGGAAGCCTGGAACTCAGCAATCCGCCTGTCTCTGCCTCCTGAGTGCTGGGATTACAGGCGTGAGCCACCACACCCGGCACTGTGGTATGTGGTATTGATTGCTGCTGGGCATGAGTCTCCACGCCCAGCATTGTATGTGGTTACCAGGGATCAAACTCAGGACCTTGCGCTTGCGAGGCAGGTGCCGGAACCACTGAGCTAACCCTCCAGCCTGCCAAGTAGTTTTTAAAACAGGTCTCCTGGTTGCAGCTTTAGAGCAGCCAGCTTTTCTGCACACGTGCTGCCCCACTAGATAGTCACTTGCTTAAAGATCACTTCCGTCTGTCACTTCCGCCACCAGCCCACCCCCTGCACAGCTCACTGCTCTTCGACCTAAGGACCACATGAACACAGCACGAAAGTTCTCACTGGCTTTTACACTGTCGAGAGATCTAAGAAAAGTACTCGGAATAAAAAAAACAAATTCCCAGGTTCTCATCATCCAAAATGCCAACACTTTCCCTCTTAGGTTTTTTTTTTTAAAAATGGAAAATAACCTACATTAAACCCTAGGCACAGTGTGACATGCCTGTAACCCTCGCACTCTGGGAAACTGAGGCAGAAGAATCACAAGTTAGATAGAGCCCAGTTTAAGTAACTTAATGACAGCAATACTCTGCCTCAAAGTAAAAACTAATGAACCGAGGGTACAGTTTAGCATGAAGGCCCCGGACTCAATACCCAGTGTCACAAGAAGAAAGCCAAGAAAAAGAGAAAAAACTACAGACCAAGACAAGAGCCTTTCTCCAGCCGCAGGGCCCCTCCCTCACCTCTCATTCGACTGGGGAGGGGCCCCAGGTCTCCCACAGGAAATCCACCAGTCTCTCTTGTTTTGCCTGGGGCTGCCAGAGGGGCCTAGAACCTGCTCATTGGGTGCCTGTTGGTGTGCATTGTTCCCCAGCTGATTTACTTCCACTGCACATAGGGGTCTCCTGAGGCACACCCAGGCCTTGTCTGTCTTTGCTGGTTAATGGGCACACAGCCTCTGTTCCGCTGCCATCTTCTTTCTGGCAACGCCGAGCATCCGGCAAGTCCCCTGTTTATGGATATGAGCAGGGTCCAGGTCGTGGCTTTGCACATTTTCAACTTCTCTGGACATGCCAGGAAAGCTGCATCCATCTGCAGTGCTTTCCGGGGTGTGAGCCCTCCTCTCCCCACCCTCCGCCACGCCTAAAACCACCCAGCTTTTCTTCTGGATTGTACACGGTCCCGGGTGGAGGCCTTTGTGTCGCTGAGCTCCAACAGCAGCAGGAAGGAAGCCAGAGCAGGGGTGGACCTAACCAGTTGAAGCTGGCCGGTGTGGCTCGGCCTGAGCCCTGAGGCCTGAAGCCTCACCTCTGGGGCCACACCCGGGGCCCGCTGCGCTCTCATCCGCTGGGCAACTCCACAAAGTACATGTATGCTGAGGACAGATCTGGGCTGGGGGTTTCTGCTCCACATGCTGGCTCCGAGGCTTCCTCACACAGACTTCCATTCGTGGGCCTCGCTTTCCTTAACTGCAGAAGGAAGACAGCAGGGTGCTGGGTCCTATCCATGGCCCCACAAACAATACAAAAACCAAAGGAGAATGACAATCCTCATCCTATAGATCCTAGGGAAAGTTAAAAAAGAGAAAATAAAGCAGAATAGTATGTAGTTTTTGGAATTATTATTAAGATAAGTAGCCGGGCATGGTGGTACATCCATGGAATCCCAGCATTCTCAGAGGCTGAGGCAGGCTGGCACGTTGGAACTCAGCCTGGACAATTTAGTGACTTAGCAAGACACTATCTCAAAATAAAAAGGAAAAAGTAAAGGTCGGAGGATGTCGCTCAGTGTAGATTCTCAATTTAAACCGTAGTGCTGCAAATAAGTAAATAAATTCTAAATTGAAATATCTAAGAGTAGGAATTCTGAAATCAGACCAGGTTTTGGTTTTTTGGTTTTTGGGTTTTTTTTTTGGGGGGGGGGGTTTGGTCTGACTTGGGTTTTTGTGGTGCTGGGAATGGAACCCAGGGCCTTATATGTGCTAGGCAGGTGCTCCACCACTAAGCCACACTCCGGTTTGAATAGATTTCCTCCCTGGTTGGCCTTTTGCTTGTTGTGTGCCTTGGCTTTGTCACCTGTAAACTGAGAATGAATGCTACTTATACCAGTTGCTTTGAAGATTAAGTGTGACAGTGCCTGTTAAAGAATTAGAATGGTGCAGGTGCATAGTAAGTGCCCAATAAATAATCACGTGTATCCGTGACACAGCAAATTACTGAGAGCAGAGCTGGCTACGCTGTGATCTGGGCAGTTGGTCAGGAAGCTTGCCTGAGAGGTCACCAAACTGCAGTGCATTCGGAGTCTTCCACGGGCGCTCTACTCGCCTGGCTGGGGACTTCGGCTGTCTGGGAGGACAAGCTTGTGCAGCTGGGAGAGAGGAGGAGGGGACCCGCTCTCTCTTATCTACCCTGTGCCTGGCTCTGCGCTGTGAGAGACATATGGCCTCCAGAGGCCTGGGAAGACTCCAGGCAGAAGGAAGGACGGAAGGAGGCTCCAGACTAGAAAGAAACATGTTTCATGCAAAATCTGCCCCATGCCTGGGCCCAGGAAGAAAGCAAATTGGACCGACTGAAACAGAAATGCCGCAGGAACCAACATCCATTCTCTCCTCTTCTGAGATTTCCCCTGCCAGCATTCTGAGTGATAATAAATCACTCATTTCTGACATGGTTTATTTTTCAGAGCATTTTTATAAGAAGCATCCAGCCATCTCATTTCAAACATAATTCAAATGGAAAGGAATGCTGCTATGTTTGTTATTAATTAAACAAGATTATAGGGGCCAACTAGGCTGAAATGGGCAGATTGAAGCAGGCAAGGTCTCAAATGTTTCACACCCAGCCCACCCCACCTTTCTGGGAGAAAGATTCCTTTTATCATAAATCCAAGTATCTACTCATGCCTATCTGCATTTTGATGCTGGAATTAGATCCTCATGTATGCAGATGTTGGAATATTTATTGGTAGTTAAAATTTCATGCTCCCTGGATTGATGTTTGTACATAAGGACAAATAACTAGTGTCTTACAGGTAGTTTGAACAGGTGTAGAGTAAAGATTATTTAACACTGAGTTCTGCTTTCTGTTTTTAGATTCTCTAGGAAACAAGAAATCAAATCTTTGGGGACTAGCCAAGTGGGAAATGGAAATAAATGATAAACATATAAATAAGTCAGTTCCATGTCCTATTGGTCAGGAGCAAGCTTTTCCTTTTATGATCTTGTTACTGTTCCAAATTTATGAATTATAAAAAATTTAGAGACTATTTGAAATATTTAAATGCATTTTAAAGACTTTGTAGGCAACATAGCTATAACCTAACAAGATCCAAAGTGCTTTCGCATAAGCCTGTGCTCTGCTCTGAGGGTCTGCGCTGCTCCGGGCCCGAGCTTCCTCAGCCCAAAGCACAAGCCCCACAGGAACACAGGACAGAAAGACACCTGTCTTTGGGGATCCATCCAACATGGAGCCAGAACTACAGGGTGACTTATCTGTCAAGAATCTTAGGACAGTGATAAAACCAACTAAAAGCCCATCTGCTTTTATCTGGGTATGGTAGTGAATACCTGTAATCCGAGCACTCTGATAGGCTGAGGCAGGAGGATCTCAACCCAGCTGTTATGGCCTCTATTTAAATGTTTCCCCAAAGCCTCATGTACTATCGATGGGGCTTTTGGGGGGGGGGTGGCTGGATCTTGGATGTTTAATACTGTGTGTTAACTGGTTTAGAATAGTTCTGCATGTGGATGATGGGAAGGCCTAGCCTGGGTGTAGGGGGCACCAACCAACAAGCTTCTACCCTGAATGGATTACAAAGAGAAAGGAAGGCTCACTGCCCTGTGATGGCTTGTTTCTCCTTTGTGATGCCCCTCTGCCATGCCACCTTGCCTCTGAGCCAGTTGACTCCAGACTGAAACCTCTACAAACTGAGCTAAATAAACCTTTGCTCCTTTAACTTCTAGGTATAAGGTATTTTGTCCCAGCAACAAGAAAATAACCAAGACACTGGTCAGTTTAGCAAGATTCCAAGTCAAATAAAAAGTAAAAGTAGAAGTAGGGATGTAGCTCAGAGCAGTGCCCTGGGTTCAGTCCCTAGTACAACAAAAACAAATTCTGTTTGGTTTTTATTCTCAGCATGGGCAAAGCGCCACAGTCCTACACAATCCCAATGGTGGCTCCTGCCCCTCCTCCACCTCTTCCCTTGGTCTGAGACCTACAAGGTCACTGTGCTCACTGTTGAGCTTTAAGACACAGCTGTGGACAAGCCCATGGTACAGCCTGCTGTCTATATAACCTTCGCATTGGCCCACTGGGGCTCAATTCAAATCTCCAACCCAGTGTTTTACACATTCTGTGGTGGTTTGTTTTGTTGCGGTGGTGACATGGTTTATTTTTATGTGCTGGGGATGGAAACCCAGGCTCTTCATACTGACCTACATCCCTAGAACTTTTTTTTTTTTTGAGACAGGGTCTTGCTTTGTAGTTCAGGCTGGCTCTGAGCTCACTATGTAGCCCAGGCAAGCCTTGAACTCAGCAATCCTCCTGTCTCTGCCTCCCAAGTGCTGGGATGACAGGCGTGAGCCACCACACCCGACACTGTGGTATGTGGTATTGATGGCTGGTGGGCGTGAGTCTCCACACCCAGCATTGTATGTGGTCATCAGGGATCGAACTCAGGACCTTGCACTTGCGAGGCAGGCGCCGGAACCACTGAACTAACCCTCCGGCCCATAGAACTTTTTACATTTTAAGGTAGGCTGTCACTAAATCACTAAGTTGCCCTGGCTGGGCTGGGACTTGCACTCCTCTTGCCTCAGCCTCCTCGAGTGCCGGGATTATAGGCCTATGCCATTGTGCCAGGCTCATGTTTAAGCAGGCTCATTGTGTTTAAACAGTGGATTTAAAATAATCACACAATTCTTGTTAAGAGAAAGAAACATAATTTGAGCTACTTTAATTCCACCCTTCATTGTGGCCAGTTGGAGTTTTTATTTGTTTACAGTGAAAACATCAGAACAGAAGGAGAACTGAGACAGTGTCATATTTTTGCATGAGATGTACAAATTTTAATGTATACAAGGGATGTCTTACTGAATTCAAATACTATCTATTGCATGACAGCTACTGAAAATAATTTTGCCTGAGAGAAAGGGGTACAAAACCAATAGGCTTTAAGCTGGGCATAGTAGCCTTTCTGGAATCCCCAGCACTCTGAGAGGCTAAGCCAGGAGGATCACAAGTTCAAGTCCTAGTAAACCTAGTAAACTTAGTAAGACTCTGTCTCAAAATAAAAATTTAAACCGGGCGTGTCAGCTCACGCCTATAATCCCAGCACTCGGGAGGCAGAGACAGGAGGATTGGTGAGTTCAAGGTTTGCCTGGGCTACATAGTGAGCTCAGGGCCAGCCTGGACTACAAAGCGAGAACCTGTCTCAAAAAAAAAAAAAGAAAAAAAATTAAATTAAAAAAAAATTTTAAAGGGCTAATAATGTAATTCAGTGTAAAGGTGCTGGGATCAATCCTCAGGACACCCCCAACCTAATGAGCTTCTTGCTTGTCGTTAAATTGGCCTCTTACACAGGCTCAACAGCTCACTAGTTGCTGTTTGCATGGTTGGTACCCTGGGGCCACAGCGGGGACAACCAAGAATCCTGCAGTTAACTATTCAGCTGTACGCATCAAAACTGCCAAAAGAGACAATAATTTAGGACCGATGCTTCGATATAAGTTGCCTGTTGCTATGTAAAAATTAACCCCACACTTACCAGTTTGAAATAGCACAGTGTGGTTCCACAGTTTGCGTGGAAGGATTTGTGAATAGCTCAGCTGGGTGAGTCTTGCTCCAGGTGGCCTGTGAGGTCATGGTCAAGAGCTGGCAAGGAGGACAGCAGCATGTGAAGGTGGACAGGGCTGCCGGAGCCACCTGTAGTTCAACTGAGGGGCCAAGTGGCCATGAGCAGCAGGGTGGGTCCCTCGCCCTGAGGGCTGTCCCGTTAGGGTGGCAGGTAGCATCTCTCGGAGCAGACGCTCCAGCGGAAGAGTAGGGAAGGAGGCGCCACAGCTGGATGAGTTAGTTCAGAAGTCACACACTGTCACTTCCGCTGCGCCTTGCACAGTGGAGGGGCCTCTCCATGTGTAGCCCACACCCAAGGGGAGGCGACTCAGGGCAAAACTCCAACACATCCCTGAAGTCTTTCAAACCTCTCATACTGTCTCTGGAGTGAGGGTAAAGGAGAAAGAAAGACTGTTCTGGGCAAAAGAAATGATCTGTGCTGAGGCCATGCAGTGAAGGAGCAGAGTGACCCAGGAATAAAGGGACAAAGGCGACACAGCCACAGAAGAGGGAGGGAGGGAGGTTGAGTGGCTGCATGTCATGGTGAGGATTGTGTTGTTTGTTTGTTTGGTTCTTTGTACTGGGCTTTGAACACAGATCCTTCACTTTGAGGTACATCCCAGGTCTTTTCTGAGTCTCACTAAGTTCCTCAGGTGGGGGTCAAACTTGCCATGCTCTGTCTCAGTTTCCCAGAGCACTGAGATTACCAGTGTGCATCACCAGACCCCGCTGGATTTGAGGATTTAGCCTGAGAATGAGAGAAGGACACACAGCAGGACAGGAATGAAAGGCAACTGGCATTATTAAAAGTGCTCCATCACAATCACGTAGAGAATGCATCAGAAGGAGGCAACAATAGAGGGGAGAGACCCACATCGGCCATGGAGACTGCTGGCGCCAGGGCCCAGAGGGGCCCTGCACGTGAGTTCCAGTTTGCCACGGATTTAGCCTCATAGACAGAAAATGGAGACAATTAATGTAGAGGAAAGAGGAAACAGAAGATAGCATAGAGGAAATCATAAGGATCAGAGCAGAAATTAACGCAGTGGAGACAAAGAGAACAATACAAAGAATCAATGAATCAAAGAGCTGGTTCTTTGAAAGGATAAATAAAATCGACAGACCCTTAGCCAACCTTATCAAACAAAGGAAGGAAAAGGCTCAAATCCATGCTATAAGGAATGAAAACGGGGAAATCAGCACAGACCCAGAAGAAGTCCAAAGGATCATAAACACATATTTTGAAAACCTATACTCCAAGAAGATGGAAAATCTAGAAGAAATGGATAGATTCCTAGACTCATATGAACTTCCAAAGCTGAATGAAGAGGATATAAAAATGTTAAACAATCCGATATCAATCTGGGAAATTTAAAATGTAATAAAAAACCTACCAACAAAGAAAAGCCCTGGTCCTGATGGCTTCACTGCTGAATTCTACAAAACTTTTAAAGAAGAGT
>PVIC010025522.1:0-25223 GCA_004025085.1 Thryonomys swinderianus
AAAATCAGTGGCCAGTCCAAGCCACTGATTTTTACTGGTCATTATTTGGGGTAAAGGAGAGCTATGTGCCAGAATAGGACTATGTGTAATTATGCACAGTCCATGTGGCTTCTATGGAATCTAGTGGAACTGAGGTTCAGTAAGGACAAGACAAAGCATTCTTGAATTAGGAAGAGAACAGACAAATAATGATTGCAGTTACAATATTGTCCTTCGAGTTAAGAGAGTTTTAATTGTGGGAACCAAATTTGGGTGCAAGTTAGTCTGACTTGAAATATAGGCTTTCTTTGGACTCATTTCTATAAATAAGTCGATTGTGGTATTAACTATAGCCTTCACTGCTTATAGCCTGCTTTGGGTCTAAGCAATATTTCAGTTCTTTCCATTCACAATGAGAAGTGAATTTTAAATCAAAACACAAACTATTATCTTATTTCTTTTATAACTTTTTAATCAGTGTCATATATTTATTTACCTAAGTTAATATTTTTATTTAGATTAACAGGCCAAAGTTTTCTGTAAAGAACCAGAGAATACAAACATTAAGGTGTTAAGGCTCACAGTTAAAATTCAAATGTTCATGAGATACGTTTCTGTATTTCCTTCTTTTTTCCACAATCTTTTAGAAATGTGAAAAACATTTTTAGCCACAGGGTTCACAGAGTCTCTGAGGATACTGGTTTCATGGGCTATAGTTTGCCAACCCTTGACTTAGAGAAAACACTTATACACAGAATATACAGAATAGGCATGAGAAATTGATGATAGTCCATGAAAAAAACTGTTGGTCAACTATGATTTTGAAACCGCTCTTCAAAAAAAAAACTAAGTAAATTTTAAAAAAATGTTCAAGACCTTCCTTCACATGGGTACTGAGAACACCAAGAGACATATTACCAACAATCCTAAGCACGTTTTTAAAAAATTGAATTCTTGGGCCAGAGGATTAGCTCAGTGGTTCCGGTGCCTGCCTTGCAAGCGCAAGGTCCTGAGTTCGATCCCCGGTAACCGCATATAATGCTGGGTGTGGAGACTCACGCCCACCAGCAATCAATACCACATACCACAGTGCCGGGTGTGGTGGCTCACGCCTGTTATCCCAGCACTCGGGAGGCAGAGACAGGAGGATTGCTGAGTTCGCGGCGGCTTGCCTGGGCTACATAGTGAGCTCAGGGCCAGCCTGAACTACAAAGCAAGACCCTGTCTCAAAAAAAAAAAAAATTGAATTCTTTATTGGTACATTTTATATACAGCTCACAATCACACTCAACATTAGGGAATTTGCATTTTTTAACTTTAGAAATATTATTTGCAGTTCATCAGAAAGGTATAGTTTTGTTCATAAAAATACACATAGAAACACACAGTTAGACAAATGAAATAAAGTTTGAGTTCTAGGTTATGTGTAAATTAATGAGAATATTTGAAATACCTGTTTTCTTTTAGTCCAGCTGAAGTAGGGTATAGTTTGTGTTGTTCTGTTATGAGTTGTTTCCTTGCTGAAACCATCTGGATATGGTGCTTTCTGTATTCTGCTGTGAAGCCTACCTGTTTACATAAAAGACTTCTGAGAAGTGTCTGCCAATTTTTTTGTGGCTGGTTGGCCAGTGTTTAAATCAGACCAAAATAACAGCCTTCGAAACTCAGGAATTAACTGCCATCCTAGAAAATTACCACTCTGACCAGAAAATTTCTAAAAACAAAGTCATAATTTTTTAAATATATCTGACAACTTTAAAATAGAAATTAGTATGAGTGGTATTTTCTCTTAAGTGTGATAAGTCTCGATAAAACAGGAACTAAGATAATTGGCTAAAATGAGAAAATGTGATGACCTTAGCTTTAGTTGCCTACGAGATTTTTTTAACCCCTTCCCTTAGGGTCATTTATACGTTAGTCTAAGAAAGCCACTTTCTTCCTTTGTAGTGCTTCTTTTTGTCATTCAAGTCACAGAACAGTACACCAGAAAGAAAGTTCATGCTGCAGCTCAGATATACTTTAATGAGGTGACTTTAGGAAAGCCATTTAATGCTGCTACATTTTTTAGTTCTCTGTGCAGTTGAAATGGTAAAAATTAAACTGCCTAACATGTGCAAAGATTTATCATGCCATATACATATTAGGCATCTTTAAATGACTTATTTTCTCTGCTTTCTGCCTGTCATTCCCCACTGTCTAATTTACTTTCAGCTGCAGGCTTGTCTAGCACTACACATTTTGAGTAGCACACAAGATCAACACTGACGTATGAGCCCATAATCCCAGATCATAAGAGAGATGGCCTTGGCCATGAAAGGTCACTGTGTTATGTTTACAATGATGCGAAGCTTTGGAAAGAAGATCTAGAAATTTGTGACCCTCAAGGGTCAGTCTCAGTTTTAGAACAATAAGTAATGAGGAGACTGCATTCGGCCAAGTAACTTTCTCAGGGTTGAGACTCTATTTTCTTCAAGGTTTTCTACAATCTTTGAAAACCTTCCCTGTCTTTTCCTGTCACTAAAGTCTTCCTGCCTATTTCCACTGTTGGAAGTCAGCAGCACATTTACAAGCAAGATGCTCTCCTATGCTTGTTTTAGAAGTGCTGTGACACATGTTTTAAATTTAGTGGGTTTTTTTTTTGTATCTTTAATGCCACAAAAGCTCAACCAAGGAAATGTAAAATGTTCAAAGTGCTGTCAACAATGCTTCTAAAAATATAATTTTTGTATTTTTAACTGATGCTCAGTGGTCATTGCTGAGCAAAATTCCTATAAACACAGACAATCTAAACAATCCATGAGAAGCGAGTTTGCAGGGGTGGGAAAATGAGGAGTGGGGATATTTCAAAGAATGGCCTTTCTGAAAAGCATAAAGCACAGATGATTTCCCAGGGCATTTTGATTAACTTTAAAAGAACAAGCAATTTAGATGGTTAGTATCTTAAATTCATCTAAAACACAAGAAAAAAATTTTTAAAACTTCAAAAGTCTGTCTTTGCAAATACTATAACATTGCTATAAAAATGCTTGAAGTTAATATAAAACAGTAAAGCCCTAGAGCAATCCGCTCATGAGAAGTGATTTTTGAAAATCTCAACAACATGCAATAATGTTTGTGGAACGTAACACAGAATTACAACACAGAATTTAAAAATTCAAGGAAGTGTCAATAATAGTAAATTTGTTAAAGATAATTTACTATATAAATAGACCCAAAGTGAATATTCACCACGTTATATAAGTATTAATATAGGAAAATTTAATCTATTTTTGTTTTTAAAAGACAGATACAATAAAATAGGAATAAAATAATGCTCTTCAACATAAATAATCACAACCGACATTTACTGAAGAGAGACTAAAAATTATTCTTATTAATGTAACAGATAAAAGAATAATGTAGTCATCACTACTATCACGTAATATTGCTTCAGAAATCTCAACAAAAAGACATAAAAATATACAGAAAAAAACAAAAATGCAATAATTATGCAGAAATTGTATAAGGAAAATTGTAATATAGTTCAAACAATCAGGAAAACTTTAAAATTTGAACAGCACGTGTACTCATGAGGTAATGGACAAAATCAGTAGACTTTATGTCTTCAAATAGCCAAAATATATAATGGAATAAGAGATACTGTGTAGAGTTGGAAACACAGTAAACTTAAGAAAAATATGCACAGTCTATTTTAAAAGTTTTATATCCCTGAAAGAAGATACAAATTTAAAGTGCTTTTTTTAGCATCATAGGTATTAAATATCCCTATAAACATTGTAGCATTCTATTTGAAAATATATAAATTTTCTCTAAACTTCATACAGAAAAGTAAGCAAGCAAACATACCCTTGAATATTAAGAGGGAAAGAAGAAGTAATGGGAGACTATGGCATATAAATATAGTAGAGAGTTTTATTATATAGCCCAAATAATTTTTTTTGAGACAGGGTCTCACTTTGTAGTTCAGGCTGGCCCTGAGTTCACTACGTAGCCCAGGCAAGCCTGGAACTCAGCAATCCTCCTGGGTGCTGGGATTATAGCCAAGATAATTTAAATGGTGTGACTGAATCACAGAATAGTAGCAGATTCCCATAAATATGTATATACCAGTGACAAAAATATTATAAAGATATTAAAGTTTTGGGATAGGGAAAGAGAGGTTTATTTACTAAATATAAACTTAAAGCTTAACTTTTCAGTTAAGTTAGTTGAAATAGGTTTGCCTCTAAAGGTGTATAGCTTGTGTGATTACAGAAAAATACAGATGTGTACTTGTGATCGCCTAGATAATGTCCTAAAAAAAACACAAGATTGGAAAGGAAGACCCATGCTAGGACCCAGGATCAAGAAGGGAGGCGACTTATGTGTGGCTCTTGTCCGGTATCTTCAATGCCCTTTCTGTCCACTCTCACTCAGCACTTTAATCACCTCCGACTGTCTAACTAGATTTTCTTTCTTTTGGTCTGTCCTGTTTGTTGATGATTTATTAAGTGAGATTGTATGTGGAAATTCTAAGCTGCTTTCTTGCAACTAACAATTTATGTCCCTTTTTATACACTTGAACACTTGGCATATATTACACATTAGAACTAAGAATAATTATTTAAAGCAAAATAAAATTTTTAAAAAATGTTTAACTTTAATTAGACTTTCTAGTTTAGAGTCACAGCTATAATCTAACAAAGAGTGTCATAGATATCTATAAAATAGTGAGAAGGGAATGAGATGGTTATTCTTGTTTTTTCTTTAGGTAGAGATTATTTCGTTTTACTTTTTAGTGAAAATGTCAATAAAAATACTGAGTTATCCTCAGTACTGCTTGAAACTTATTAAAATGATGTCTGTAATTTATAACACTATGGAGGACTCTAGATAAATATTTACCCTACATTTATGGCCACTGAGCATGAGTTGGTGTTAAAATTACAAATTATTTACCTGGTTTACAGGTCTTTGTTTTCTCTTCAACCTCTTTTTGATGGTTTAAAAGTTACTCAGCACAAAGCCTTAATGAGAAATTCAACCCCCAATTTCACTGTTATTTCATTAGAAACTTGATTCTCTTTCCTGTTTCTTCATTTACTATTGGGACTCCACTGAAGAATTTAAGTTAAAATTGGAAAGTTATATTTCTAATGCCTAAATTTTGGAAGAAAATTCCTGATGCAAGAGATACATGACACAGCAATAAGTTGCTGTGTTCTGATTCCATCCTTTCTTAGTAATTGGCTTAGCTGCCTTGGAAAATAATTATGCATTTACTTTCTATGAAGAAAAGTAGGGTTTTACGGATAACTATGTACTGGGGAAATGTGCCAAAGAGCCCTCTTAAATCAATGTGAAAATGAAATCTGTGGAACTCAGCAGTTTCAACCAAAGAGTGAGTATTGTGATGTGGGTTGAAAATAGAAAAGTAGAAGTGAACAACTGATTCAGCATTTATAGGTTTTCCTGTTGCTATGCCATAGTCCTCCAACAAGGAAGAAGTACAAAGTCACAAAGCGAAGCTCAATACAAGATGGAGTTTGTACATACAACTCTTCAGATTCCTCATCAAATACTACATGCACATGGTTTCATGTTACTGGTGAGAAAATAATGTGCTGGTGAGAAAATAATGTGCTGGTGAGATGGATGGATTGAAATATGCCTGCTGGTCTGTATTCCAGAGTTCACTATATAAGTGCTTTGGGTTTGTAATTTATGAGAAACTGCCAAATTCCCCATTATCTAATCAGAGAGAGAGAGAGAGAGAGAGAGAGAGAGAGAGAGAGAGAGAGAGAGAGAGACAGAAACAGAGACAGACAGAGACAGAGAAACAGACAGGGACAGAGACAGAGAGAGACAGTCATACAAAACAGCACTGAATCCTTCATGTCTTTGTTCTGGGCACAAACATAAGGAAGATAATCAATTCTTTCAGTATCCTTCTTGGAAGAGAGAGATAGAGAAAGGAGAAGGAAAGAGAGGGAAACATGAATACCCTCTCCTGTGACAATCCTTTGCATATTGCATGTTACTTGTGTGCCAACTTTGGGGGAGCTTTAACATTTGCTGAGAAACCTGCAGTTTCAGATACACTGTATTTGCAGGTTCAACCTTATGCTGAACCTTCCTTGTGTGGCTCTGGGCTTCACACAAATTTGATGATTATAAGGCAACAACTGGGAAATTTACACATTCAGACCAAATTTGATTCACCTGTAACTTTTTGATTTTCAGTCTACTTCATAATATTTATACTTCGATTGGAACTGTTGAGCTCTAAAAATTATATTTTGCAGATTATCATTTTAAAATGCACATTCAGCACTTTCAGCTTAAAATTCTCTCAATATTAAGTACCTCCATTTCTGTAAGGCCCAATGTGAATCGCCACTTCTGAAAATATGTAAATCCACAGTTGTGAGGAGATATAATTATTCACATACCCACTTTATATGGATGTGATCAAAAGTTATATTAATGTTGAAATTTAAAATTTTGTTATAGTATAAGACATATTGCTATTAAGTCCCCTCAAAATACTCTTTCTTATATCAAAAACACTTATTCCACCATTCTTGTCACTCTCTGAAGCAGTTCTGGAAATCCTTATTCATGAGAGTCTTTATAGCCTATGATAAAAAATACAGTGAATGCTGCTGCCATGCCATTCAATGGAAAGACAAGTCTGTAGCAACATTATGGTGATTGTTCATCCCCTTTATTCGCCAGTTCTGATGTTGTAGGACTCCTGGTTCATCCTCAAAAGGGAACACTTTGAATCAGTTCTAGACACAGAGGCTGTGACAGCAGTGCGACTAAAGGTACTCATGGGGGAAGACTTCCATCTGTAAGGACAAGTAGATGTGTGCTCAAAGCAAGGCTATTTTTTAGAAAGATTAATGGTCATATGTTTTTACTGTAATGATATTATATTTAAATCTTCAATGTATGTATGTTCCAGTTATACCTCCTATGTGTATGGGTTGTGCATTGTCTTTATCAGATGCAGAAAAATGGTTGTTTGCACATGGTCAGAATGTAAAACATTGACCAAATGTAGCACATAGAATTCATAGCAAAATTTAACAGCTAATTACACTGAGTTAAATATATGTAAATACTAGGATCTAGAATTAACCATCCAGGTCAGACACCCAGTTCCACCAATTCAACCTCTCAATTGAGGAACCTGGAGACCATCCAAATTATTTCTAAATTCTTTTTTTTTAATTGAATTCTTTATTGGTACATTTTGATTACATCTCACAATCATACAAAACATTGGGAAATTTGTACCAGTATATGACACCAGTTAATTTTCATTTTTACCCACATTCCTACCCACCCACTCCTCCCCTCCCCATATATACATGCTCTTTTATTTTCATTCAAAGTCATATTTATTCCTTCCCCTCATTACATTCCCACACCAAATTTCCTTTGGAAATTTCCCATTCTACAAAAATGGTCATACTTTCTAGAGCTCATTTACAGCTACAAGTGCTCATATCAAAGAAAAGATCTGGTATTTGCATATCTGTGATCTATTTATTTCACTTATTAGTGTGCCCTCCATGGGTATCCATTTGCACATAAATGAATGAATCTTGTCATTATTTATGGCAGAATAATACTCCATTTTAAAAAGAAAAAAACACATCTTTATCCAGTATCCAGTTGATGGGCATTTGGGTTGTTTTCAAGATTGAGCTATCATGAACTGAGCTGCTATGAATAAGGGTGTACATCTGACAGAGGACCAGTGGAATAGATTATAAGACCCAGAAACCACACCAGATACACTAAGCCACCTTATCTTTGGCAAAGGAGCCAAACATCCCGGTGGAGGAAAGACAGCCTCTTTAACAAATGGTGCTGGAAAAACTGGGCTTTAACCTGCCAAAAACTAAAGCTAGACCTATGTCTTTCATCATGCCCAAAACTAAACTCACAATGGATATGAGACTTAAACATTAAAACAGAAACAGTAAGCCCGCTAGAAAACAGGTTAGGCGAAACTCTTGGAGACATTGGCTTAGGCAGAGACTTTATGAATAAAACCTCTATAGCACAAGAACTAGCAGAAAGAATCAATAAATGGGATCTCATCCTACTGAAAATCTCTGCACAGCAAAAGAAGTCGCTGGCACTGCTAAAAGATGACCAACAACATGGGAAAAAAAATCTTCACTAGCTGTTTCTCAGACAAAGAGCAATTATCTACATATATAAAGAACTGAAACAGATCAACCTCCCCAAGTTTAAGGACCCAATTAAAAAATGGGCATCTGAAATGAACAAACACTTCTCAGAGGCAGAAGTCAAAACAGCCAAGAAGCATATGAAAAAATGTTCAACATCACTGGTCATTTGAGAGATTCAAATGAAAACACTGAGATTTCATCTCACTCTACAAAGAATGACTGCTATTATAAAATCAACCAACAATAAGTACTGGCGAGACTGTGGAGAGAAAGGAACCCTTCTTCACTATTAGTGTGATTCAGACTTATGCAACCATTGTGGAGATCTGTGTGGAGATTTCTCAGAAAACTAGGACTAGGGGTCCCATTTGACCCTGCTATCCCCCTGCTAGAAATATTTCTATTTTTTTTTTTTGAGACAGGGTCTTGCTTTATAGTTCAGGCTGGCCCTGAGCTCACTATGTAGCCCAGGCAAGCCTCAAACTCAGCAATCCTCCTGTCTCTGCCTCCTAAGTGTTGGGATTACAGGCATGAGCCACCATGCCCAGCACTGTGGTACATGGTATTGATTGCTGGTGGGTGTGAGTCACCACGCCCAACATTGTATATGATTACCAGTATCAAATTTAGGGCCTTGCACTTGCGAGGCAGGTGCTGGAACCACTGAGCTAAATCTCCGGCCCTATTTCTAAATTCTTAAACAAAATATATTTTGTCAAACTGGAAAATGTCATTTTGAAAATCATAATTGTGAGTTACATTTACCAACAACTTAGAGTAGACATATGTTTGTAACTTTATTCAAGATATAGACACCACCAAAAAAAAAAAATAGGAAGAAGAAGAAGAAGCCAGGCATGGTGGTGCATGCCTATGATCCCACAACTCAAAAGGCTGAGGCAGGAGAAACATCAGAAATTCAAGGCCAGCTGGGACTACATAGTGAGTTCAAGGCCACCTTGAACTACATAGTAAGGCCCTGTCTCAAATCAAAACCAACAACATCAACAATAATAAAACAAAGGACAAGCTATTTGTTGTATCTTTCACTCCCCCAGGTACCAGCCACCCCCTCCAGCAAATAAAGATACCTGCTCACTTGTTACGGTTCAGCCAAGTGACCACTTGAGAAGTGATTAGGGATGGCTGATAACTTTTCGGGAATTTTGCTGAATTCAACTAATGTGATTTTTCTTGGAATTTAAATCAAATTTTAGTCTGTTCATTAGATAATTAGATAAAACCAGACTTGTCTGGTTTTCTTCTGTCACTGCTTCTTGGCCAGGATTCCTATAAGGTAAGAGGAAAAGAGTCAGCACTTATTGCTGTAGGTGCTGAGTTCAGACAAAATGCTTTTCTTTCTCCATGGAAGAGCTTTGGTGTGTGGAGAAAACTACACTCAAAATGACAGAATAAACCCCTGCATGTCTGTTCTGTTTCCATTTTCCCATATGTGGAGATTGTCTGTTGGATATATGACTCCCAAACTCTTATCCAAAATTTATACTCATGGTATCAACATCATCTACATTTTTATTCACACACTTCTTTGTCTGGAAAAAATGCTATTGGGTTTGTTGGGACCAAGTCCCAACAAATAACAATCTCTTAGGACACGACACAATCTTAAAGTCCAATGAAGGGCTTTATTACCCAGCTGCAGGCCATCTCTCTGTGGGAGGAAGATCCTGATTTAGACTAAGGCACAGTATTTAAAGGCAGCATTTATTACCTTTCTGTTACTAGGAGGTTTCTATGCAGAAGCAATCATTACAGAAGCCAACAGCAATGGTGAGATGATTCTATTACTAAGGTGCGTGCTTTCTAAAAACACTCTGCTTCTAAGGTGAGTGTGTCCCATTGCTATGGAATACTGCAGCTGCACGCAGGTTGGGTGGAGAGTTCCCAGAGGGACAAGCACTGGGTTAACAGGGAGGTTACAGGATACAAAGTGAAGGTTTTTAACAGAATGGCTGCTTTTATGACAAGTTGGGTCTCACAGGATCACAGAAAAAAATCCCTGAAAAGATAATATTCTTCCATTTGAATATTACTCTGTAATGAAGTTGTTACAATATAGCTATGTATAAAGTTACTATACCTAGTTACAAATTTCCAGAGAATCTTAACCAAAAAATTGCATTTTCATACCATCTATAATAAATGCAAGTAAAAACAAGTTGTCAGAGCTAATACTTTATAAGTGCTTTCATTCAAATGTGAATCCCTTCCAGTAGAATTCCTCTAAAACTGGCTTCTCAATGCAATAAAAGGAGACTTATCAGAAAATGGAAAGACCTACCTTGTTCCTGGTTAAAAAGAACCAAGATCGTCAAAATTGCTATAGTTGCACAACTACTGTATAGATTCAATGTAATCCTGATTGAAATCCCAGCAGCATATTCCAAAGAGCTAGAGAAGAATAATCCAAAAATTCATCTGGAACCAGAAAAGACCTGGGATAGCAAAAGCAATTCTAGACAACAAAAACAGGGTAGAAAGTGTCACTTGAAACGTGAAACTATACTACAAACCCAGTGTGGTAAAAACAGCATGGTACTTGTCATCCCAGCACTCGGGAGGCAGAAACAGGAGGATTGCTGAGTTCGCGGCGGCTTGCCTGGACACCATAGTTAGCTCAGGGCCAGCCTGAACTACAAAGCGAGACCCTGTCTCAAAAAGGGGAAAAAAACCCAGCATGGTACTAGCAAAGAAACTGAGGATCAATGGAACAGACTAGAAGATGCACAAACACTAAGCCACCCCTTCTCCCCCCCCCCTTTTTGAGACAGGGTCTCGCTTTGTAGTTCAGGCTGAGCTCACTATGTAGTCCAGGCAAGCCTGGAACTCAGCAATCCTCCTGCCTCTGCCTCCCAAGTGCTGGAATTACAGGCATGAGCCACCACGCCTGGCAGCCACCCCTTCTTTGACAAAAGAACCAACCACCTTCAATGGAAGAAAGATAGCTTCTATAACAAATGGTGCTGGAAATAGTGAACTTCAACCTGCAAAAGATTAAAGCTAGATCTATGTCTTTCACCATATGTTAAACTAAAATCAAAGGGAATTAGAGACATATTTTTTTTTTTTGAGACAGGGTCTTGCTTTGTAGTTCAGGCTGGCCCTGAGCTCACTATGTAGCCCAGACAAGCCTTGAACTCAGCAATTCTCCTGCTTCTGCCTCCTGAGTGCTGGGATTACAGGTGTGAGCCACCATGCCTGGCACTGTGGTATGTGGTATTGATTGCTGGTGGGCATGAGTCACCACGCCCAACATTGTATGTGGTTCCTGGGGATGGAACTCAGGACCTTGTGCTTGCCAGGCAGGCACCAGAACCACTGAGCTAAATCTCCGGCCCTAGAGACATAAACATTAAAAGAGAAATACTAAAGGGTTGGGGTTTAGCTCAAGTGGTAGTGCACCAACCTTGGATGCACAAGGGACTAAGTTCGATCCCTGGTACTGCAAACAAAACAAAGCAAAACATACAAACAAACAAACAAACAAACAGAAACACTAAACCTGCTGGAAAATAGGTTAGGTAGAATTCTTGGAGACATTGGCATAGGGAAAGACTATGAACAAAACAACTATAGCATGAAAACTAGCAGAAAGAATCAACAACTGAGATTTCCTCTTATTAAAAAGATTCTTCATAGCAAAAGAAACCACCAACAGAGAGAAATCACAACCTACAATTTGAGAAAAAAATTACCAGCTGTTCCTCAGATAAAGGACTACTATCTAGAATATATAAAGAATATATATGCATATATATATATATATATATGAACTATAAAAAATCAGCACCCTCCAAGTAAAGACCCAGTTAAAATGGACACATGAAATGAACAGACATTTTTCAGATGAAGAAGTAAGAACACCTAAGAAATATATGAAAAAATATTCAGCACCACTGGTCATTTGAGAGATGCCGGTGAAAACAACGCTGAGACTTCATCTCACTCCAAAAAGAGTGGATGCTATCAAAAAATTAACTAACAACAAATCCTGAGGGGTGGGGGTTATATGGAAAAAAGAACCCTTCTCCACTGTTGGCGGGAATGTAGAGTGGTGCAACCACTGTGGAAATCATTGTGAAGATTCCTCAGAAAATAGGATTAGAGGTCTCATTTGACCCTACTTTTTCCATCCTATGTAAATATACAAAAGCATCATATCCAGGGACATATGTTCACCCATGTTTATAGCAGCACAGTTGGTGATAGCTAAATCTTGAAAACGGCCCAAATGTCCAAGAACTGAAGACTGGATAAGTAAAACAATGTAAAATTTTTAAAAGACACTAGCTCTAGGATTATCTCTGCTAGTGGGTGTAGCAGTGCATGCTTATATCCCAGAACTTGGGAGGATGAGTTAGGAAGATTTCTGTAAATTCCAGTCAAGCCTGGACTATATCATGAGTTTGAGGACAACCTGAGCTAACATAGTAAGATCCTGTTTCATAAACAAAACAACAAAAAAAGAATTATCTCTGCCCATAGTGCCTAAAATTATGTTTAGTTATTTGAATACTTTATTTAAAAATATTTTTATCAGTTGTTATGTATATAAACCAAATAATTCTATAAAAAAGCACTAATTTCAGGAAAAATTTTGATTTGGGGAATTTACGGTTGTAGCATTCAGATATTCCAGTAATATATAGTATGACCTCTAGCTAACTGTAGCAGGCCACACTTATTCTATCCTTACTATGTGGCAGATCTTGTCCTAGGAATATATATATGTTTACTATGTTGATAAGGAAAATGTTGTTATTTTGTTTTCAGATGAGTAAATTGAGGCACAAGAAGTTTAAATGATCTCAAACTTCTTGTGAAGAGCGAGGGATCATGGAAAGATCTCTAGGCCCAGCCTGGTCCACTCTAATGCTCTGTGTGTGTTCTAATAGCAGCTCAGGATGATGGACTCATGATTACTGACTCTTCAGAATAATGTGAGGAATATGCCAGTTGATGCTATTAATGGTTCTAAGATTCTGAGTTTCTTATACCAACAAAATATAGATACTGCTTTTGTCTGTGTGAAGAATATGAAGCTTCAGATTCCTCATTCTGACTTGAAAAGATTTCGGTTTGGTTTTGTTGTTGGTGTTGTTGATTTTCCCCTGCAGTACTGGGGATCAAATTTGGCCCATATTTTTTAAAATATCATGAAATATTATATGTTTTCCTACTACTACAGAAAGAGAATTTCAATATCAGAATTTTTTTAATTTAATTTTTGAGACAGGGTCTCACTTTGTAGTTCAGGCTGCACCTGAGCTCACTACGTAGCCCACGCAAGACTTGAACTCAGCAATCCTCCTGTCTGTGCCTCCTGAGTGCTGGGATCACAGGTGTGAGCCACCATGCCTGGCATTTTGGTATGTGACAACTAATTGCTGGTGGGCATGAGTCACCACACCCAGTACTGTATGTGGTTACTGGGGATTGAACCAGGGACTTTTCACTTGCTAGGCAGGCTCTGGAACCACTGAGCTAAATCCCCGATCAAATATCAGAATTTTTAAAAGATGAAATAGAATAAATATAGCTTTGTGGAAATCTCACTATAATGCCCATTTTTCCTTTTCTGTTTTGGACTAGACAGAGAAACTTGGTCCAGCATTATAATTTTAGGTCTAGAATGTCCCACAAAAGGCTAATGTATTCAGAGGTGCTGTTTTAGAAGTGACTGTATCACATGGGGCACTATACCCATCAGTGGATTGCCATTAGGTGGAACTTGAGGCACAACTTGGTCAGAGGCATAGGTCATGCAAGCGGATCTTGGAATGGTAAATATGCTTCCCTGGTTCTTCCTTTTTCTCCCTCTGTCCTGGATTCCCTGGCATGAGCAACTGTCCTCCATTTGAAGCCTTCCCTTATACTTACTGTGCCATTCCAGCCTTGGAATCAGTTGACTACAGACTAACCCATGAGCCAAACTAAAACTTTCCTCCTTTAAACTGTGAATGTCAGGCACTGTGTTCCAGTGATGGGGAAGTAACCAAGACACCCAGTTAGGCACTTACCCATAGGCCCACTCTTAAATCTTCTGACCACATTATGGAGTCTACATTGTCTTCCATTGTTTTCTTCTTTCTTAATCACTTCCCTTTTTTCTCCTTCCTTCTTTTCTTCTTTTTATTCCTCTCTCTACTCCTCTCTTTTGTCCTCCTGTCTTATTTCTTGGTCCACCAGTAATAGTCATCGAGGATATTGTCTAGTGGAAGCCAACTGGAAAACAAATAAAAGACTAGGGTCTAGAAAGTCTACACACATAACCATTATGTGATTACTAGACAATTAATAATGATAGTGGTTATTACTAATCTAAGTACTCTCCCATACTGCTGAATCATTGTATCAAATGTTCTTCCAAACCTATGATATCTCATTGGCCTCTCCTGTTTTAGCTTCCTATGTGCAGATTTTTTCTTGCCCTTTCTGGATCCATCTTCCTTCCTTCCTTTCTTTTTTTTTTAATTTTCTTTTTGAGACAGGGTCTTGCTTTGTAGTTCAGGCTGGCCCCTGAGCTCACTATGTAGCCCAGGCAAGCCTCGAACTCAGCAATCCTCCTGTCTCTGCCTCCTGAGTGCTGGGATTACAGGCGTGAGCTACCACGTCCGGCTCCATCTTCCTTTCTAAAGCACCTTTCTAAAGTCAGTTCCTTTTGTACAGTGTCACTACATCCTGTTTGTCTTATGCCATATCCTCCCTGTCCCTCCATGTGGGGGTATTCTAAACCATTTCCCAATAATACTAGGTTTCCAGAACCTCCTTTATCTGATAACCCTATCTTCACCAATATCTGTCCTCTATTAAACCTCTATTTTCCTAAGATTAACTTTTCAATAAACCTCTTGCATTGGAATCCTTATCTCAAAAAAGGCTTCCAGAGAAATCCAAACCAAGATGCTAAACTTTTTCAGGTTGCAGGGTCCCACCTATCAGTGATATCTATCTGTACTACAATCATGTTTCTATAAACTCAGCATCATTGCAAAAGAACCACAGCAAAACTTAAACTGCTTCCCTAAGGGAGTTCAGTATGTCTGTGCCTCCCCCTGGATTTTCACAGTCACGTACAAATCACTACTCCTTGCAAAGTACCACACTAGTGCCTCCCAATTTTGTTTATCTCAGGAATTGTACAACCAAACAATTTAAGAAACTTTATCCTTACAATGGCAGATGAAACATGCCAGTGTGCTTGAATACAGCAAGCATTTCTGAAATTCTGGTGGGTGTGAATTTGAATGAACCGCTCAAAACTTTCTTTTTCTGATTTTGAGTAGAATGGTTTGTATAAGATATTCAAGATCTCTTGCTGGTGTGAAACTGGATCCATACATTGAAATTTCACTTTGAGTTTTTAAATCTGAAAATATCTCATCTTCTTTGGCTTTGGAACTATATTTAAAAAGTCTGAGATTGTTAAATTGGTATAATAAACATTCCAAAATTTACCCAAAGACAAAGTGTATTTGGAGGGAAAAAAAGGAGTAAGAAGATAGAAGGCATACTTTCCTCTCCTCCAGAATCATTCAGTTTGAGAATTCTCCTATAATTTTCAACATATAACCTATTTTATATGACTTTCTTATAACCTTATTCAAAACAGATACATTTCTTATCATTGTTTCACAATTTATTAACAATTAACCTGAATGTCCTTCAAAAAAGAAAACTGTAAAGACCACAGGAAGACAACCTGTTGGTAGGGGATAGAGAAACTTAATTATGTTATAACTGAACCTATAGTAAAACTGGAGGGGTAAAAGCAAAGTGGCAGATTTAATGTGTCCCCTGCTAAAAATTAAATTCTGAAGATAAGAAAAAGTGACAGAACTGGAGTTTAACACAGGTAGCCCTTTACTCTTGAAAAGTTTTCATACTCAGTCCTGACTTAGTTTTGTTATTTCTCTTTTGTACATTGTTTTGGATGGAGATTCATAGGTTGTGCTGTTAATAAGCTATTAAAGAATAATTTAGGTCTGAAATGGGTACTTTTAAAGGGAACTGTAAAATTACCTCTTCAAGTCTTAGTAAACCATTTCCCACAGTTACTCTAAATTCAAATTGGTCACTTGTGACAAATAAGCAATATTTTTGGACAAGTTCTGTTCTTTCTAAAATGCTACTTAACATTTGAGATGGTGATTAGCTAAAACAGATTCTCTGACTCAAGCAAAATTACCTTCTGTTAGCTTTGATGTTTGAGTGGTAGAGGAAGGAGACTTTGTGTTCTGGAGTTGTCAGCGAAGAAAACAAATCACTTGTAAATCTATGACTACTTACCAACTAGAATCTGCTATAATAATCACAGTCCTTTATAAAGATCATCAATTATGTACGATATTTAAATTCCCTATCTCTAATCTGCATGGCAAACAAGCAAGTAGGTATTATTTTTACTCTGTCTTGAAATCAAGGTTCCAAGAAGTTACACATGTTCCAGATGTAATAGCTAATAAGTACTAGAATTAATGTTTGAAACCAAGTCATTGATTTTAAAACTCATGCTCCACCTACTACTAACTCACAGTGTTCTACCTGAAACGTATGGCACACTGTAGTGAAATTGCAGCTTAGCTGGAGCTATCATAAGTAAATAAAAGGAGAGTCTCTGGTCAAACTGGGAGGAGAAAGGTTAGATCTCACTGTTTAGATTCTTTACTCATTTCCCTATCACTTTGCACCAAGAATTTGTGGGTCTGTGGAGACTTGTGATAGGCCTTCTGTTCCAGGGACATCTCCCACCACAAACATGAGTGTCCTTGTTCCTTTCAGGGGTCATAAACACAGGTGTTTGAGGTGCTCTCAGCACACCCGTACTGTACCACAGAGGAAACTGAAGTTTCCCCTCCCCTCCCCTCCCCTCCCCTCTCCTCACCACGAATTTTAAAGCAGCAGGTCTCTGTAGTCTGATGTGGCTGGTTTTTTTCATTGAATTTAAATTTCCCAATCCAAATTCAGAATATTAAAGAATGAGATTAAAGAAAGGCCACGTGAACTCATGACAGTCAAGGAAACGAAAAGAGAATGACCTCATTTAACAAACAAGCACCGTTCAGCATATCTAGATAAGTCCATGATATTTGCATTTGTGTGTATCTTATACCCATAAATACTCTATAGGCTATATTTATTTCCAAGTATGCACATAGGAATATAAAAAGTAAAATTAAACTTTCCTGTGTTTCTGCATATATTAAATGTGAAATTAAAAACAAAACCTATCTATGTGCTGAGGAATTCCCCCCCCCCCCGGCAATACTGGTTGAAGCAGAAGAAAGTTATTTTAAATTCTTCTCTCATTAAAGGAAGAAGGAGTTCGCTTCTTCAGAGTTCCTGCGCATTTGTGTCAGAGCTTCCCTGGCATTTTCATCGCCGTGTTTATGAATCATAATGCAGTTCCACTGAAGACTCTGACACACTCATTAATCCGTTCCCAGCGGCAGTTCATTACCAACATCACAAGCGAGCCATGCTCTCTCCCTGGGCGCTGAGGGTCCACCGGAAATTAAGCAGAGCGGGCTGCAGAGCCCCTCAGAGCAGTCAGCCAGCCTGGCCTCCCTCTGCAGGCTGCAGGCAGCACACTGGGCCTTGGGAGTGAAAGGACTTGGCCACGCCCTTCGCGTGAGCAGCGAGTCCGATTCCGCGCAAGGAGGGGCGCTCGCTCTCTGCGGGATGGGCCCTCTCGGACCCGCGTCGCTGGGGGTGGGAGAAGCCACTTCAGATTTTTCAGTACAAGGAGGGCTTAGCATTTTGTTGCTGTCCTTGGCTCTTGTGGTGGTTCTGTTCCCGCCTGCGCTGAGCCCTCCTTGCTTAGCCGAGAGTTGTGAGCCTAGGTGGGAGACACTGCCAGGATCTCTTTGGACGTGCTTAGGAAGCCAGCAGAACACACAGAAGCAGGCAGAGTCTTGCTGAATTTAGCTTCACTGAAAACTGTTTTTAAAGAAACCTGGTATGCCGGCAACTCGCTAGACTGGGGGTGGGGCGGAAGTGGAGAGAGGAGCTGCCTGTTGCTCTCCACCGCCTCTCGGCTCCGGGCCTCAGTCTGCCCTCAGCCAACGAGCAGGAGCCCCAGGTGCTGGCGATGATGGCGATCCCTGTGCAGAGTGGGCCTCCGAGCTCACCCTTCTCAGCTTCGCTTCCGTTGCTCACGTTCTGCGGCTGTTTCTGTCTGCTCCACAGGTGGGGCAGGTCTCTGGGGTGCGCGCAGGGGACAGGGGTGGCGAGGGGCTAGCCGTGTGCAAGTGAGAGGAGACAAGTTGAGGCAAAGGGGCCGGCGGCTTGGACTTCGAGTCACAGCCTGTCTCACTGGAGAAACCACATCTGTTCTTGGCCTTGAGTTGTTTCATCTGCAAAATCAGGATAAGAGTGAGATTTAGGATAAGGGAAAGACCATAGGGGTCGTTTTCAGTGTTAAATGACTCATTTAAAGGTCAACTTTTGTTCAATTCTAAAATGAGGTAACAACACAAGCTTTCTAGTTAACCTCAAGAGTGGGGGGAGAACACAAGAACGAGGGGGTCTTCTCCCCTTCTAAAGCCTTCTATGCAAATTTCAAATTCCCGATTAAGGACATCGCTGGAGGCAGACCAGGAGAACGGAATCATCTCTGAGAAGAGTTCTTCCAGAGCTTTAACCCACACAAGGAAAGTCACCCTTGACTTTCTTCTCTTTTCTTCATTGGACGCCTCAGCAAGTGTGACTAGCTATATTTCAGAATGTCCCCAATGTGACCAGTGTTGCCGTGTCTGGAGCTTCTGCTCCAATCCTGGTCCAAACTACCATATTGTCCCCTAAACCAAAGAAAGGGTCTCTTCACTGGCTTCCTGCGTCACTTTTGCTTCCCTCCTGTCTCTGTTCTTCATAGCATCCAGAGGGATCTTTGTTAGAATGTGAAATGGCATCAGAGCCTGACAGAGGAAAATCTAAAATCCTCACAGCCACCTTGTGACTTCAGAGATTTGTGAATCTCCCTACCCCTGTCAGGAAGGCTTCTCTAGGCCGCCCACCTCACCCTGCCCGGAAATGTGAGGGCCAAGAGTGCTCCTGGCTGGGAAGTTGTCACTAATTCCTGCCTGAAGCACTTTCTTGGGATTCCTGTCATCCCCTCTTCTCTTTACTAGAGTCTTGTTGGAAACCCACCTTTTTAAAAATAACCTTTTAAAAAATAACAGGGACACAAGCTCTATTTCTTTATACATTTACTTTTCTTTATAGTCTCATGGCCTTCTTCAAAATGTCCATTTACTAATTGTTCTACCATTTATTGTACACTCCTGAACCTCGTTAGAATACAAGCATCCTAAGAATATAGATTTAGAATATTATTTGACTCACCATTTGGATGCTCAAAATAGTGCATGACTCATATCAGGTATTTAATAATTGCTCATGGAAATGACAGCATAAATGAATTAGTTCAGATATTGTAAGGGCTGTTCTGCAGTCATCAAAGAGGACTACAATGAAGCTATTAGAAAAACAATTGGATAGATTCCGAGGGTAGTCAGGTTTTCAGGTGGCAGGTCCCAGAGAGCAGCTACATTAACTACGTCCCATGGCAGACACCCAAGGCTGTGTGGCTAAGTCCTCTGTGAACTGTAAGAAAGTACCCAGCCCCCAGAGAGGAAGACCCACCACTTAAAATTCATTATGAAGCAAAGAGGCTACATGAATAATTTATAAGCTATCCATGTTCTTCTCCACACTAGTGCTGATATACTTTCCATATTCCATCTCTCATGTTTCCTCAACTGTGTCTGGGACAGTAATTTCATGCCACAAAGAATATGAATCTAACAGGTGAATTTCCATCCAGGCTACAGTTCTCTTACTATTGATATGGAGGAAAGCTGCCTTTCTGAGTCTCAGAAAAGCCAGCACAAAATGCAAGCGAGCCAGGAAAAATGTATTTGGGCAATGAAAAAAAATAAATGAACATTCGTAACTCATTTTCTTAAAAGTTGCCTAATGTTCAATACTTTGTATGACCTACAATGTATTCAATCTTTACCTTGTTGATACATTTTCCAGCTTAATTTCCTTTTTCTTCTTTTGTGAGTCTCCAGCACTCTCCTACATATATCATCATCTTCGTATGCTTTTATTTCTGTGGGTAAAATTCCATGGGGTAGGATTATTGCATAAGTGTGTCAACATTTTTAATTTTAAACTATATTTCTAGGTAACTTTCCCAAATATGCTTGCAGGTTGCACTCTCACCAGAAATATCTGAAAGTGGCCCCTCCCCTTGTCTCTGTACCAAAAATTGTTAATTTCACCACACTGAGTTGCCAGTCTGATAACACAAAAATGATAATTCATTTTGTAAAGTGTTTGTATATGCACACCCATAGAAATGTAGGATGAATAACCCTTTGCTTGTTATTACTGTTGTACTTAATCATCTATGTATTTAAATATGTAACATGCTAATGATATACTTACAATACTCCTTTTTCCTATTTGTATAATCAAATGTCTCTGCTATACATGATTCTCGAGATTCCTGCCTTGCTTAAACATGTTTGATGATCACAAGGTTTTGAAATTACCCCCTATAATTTGTTCCTAGACTTTCATTTAATTCCTTAATCAGCTGAGAATAATATTTGTTTGTAGAATGTAGAAAGGACTCCAGATTTTCTTCCATATAGGTCACAACTATTTCAACATAATATAGTCAATAAAAGCATCCCAAATTAAAATACAGTGGCCAATATTTCCATATTATCTCTGGTTGTAATTTCTGTTTTCTTATATCCTCTGATGAAAGCAGGTACTTTGGGCCATTCCGTTTCTGGCGGCGGTGGAGTGAGGGCCGCCCACCGGCCCGCTGTATGCCAGAGCAGTGTGGACTTGGCCACACTGGGCACCATTCCATTTCCGGTGGCAGCGGAGGACTGAAGCCTGCCCACTGGCCCACTGTACCCCTGAGCTGTGCAGTGAGGAGTCAGGTACGGACCACGGGCACCATCCCCACCACAGAGGATTGAGGGCCTCCGGCCAGCCCCAACCCCACCCTGGATCTGCGTTGTGAGGACCCAGGATCAAGAGGAGCCAGAGCCATCTCCTGTGTTCCTCCACAGGAGGCGCGCTCCTGGAGCCACACTGAGAGACCAGGCAAGATTAAAAAAAAGGGGGGGGGGATCTAGCTTGCATTTTGCTATCTACTCCTAGATCCCTCTATTTACCTCTTGTCCCCACACCCTCTCCTATCTTCCTGTCAGAAGCAATACCCAGAAGTAAAAGACTCTTAGGCTGCCCTATTTCTTCTTCTGTACTATTATAAGAAAGTGTGCAAAGTCTCCAATGGTCTTACAGCATACAGTTGGTACTCTTGTATATATGCACTTTTATCCCTATTACCTGCTGGCATATATGAGGTTCTAGGGTATAGGTGATCTTCATAAATCTGCTAACCCTATTTCATTCTCCTGTCTCCCTACCTCCCTGATTCCCCAGTGACCTCTTATCCTCAAAGGGTTCAGGGGGTACATTTATGATCTATATGTTGTATACATATTGCTGATTAATTTTAAATTCTGCATATGGACATAGAGGTAACTCATAAGCTCAAAGTCTTCAGAATAGAATTTAACAAAACTTTGTATCTTATTTACTGTGTTTAAAACTGATATTGGCATTTATTGTATTATGGTAACAAACATGATGTGATTGTTCTGCTCAAATACCTCCCATGATGTGTCAGAACTGAGAACTCTCAAGGGTCATTACAGATTCAAGGAGGAGCCCCCCCCAGGAAAGTGCCACATCCAAAGGGCCCCAGATAATAGAAAGAGACCTGCAACAAACACTGCCCTGTCATCAGTCAAAGAAAAGCATTAGTAACAACGAAAGAGTAGAAATGAGAAAATACACACAAAAACCAGACACAAACATCACCGCAGGGAAATTCAGAGAAAAGGGAAATAGAGCAAACTGAAACTCAAACACCAGGACTCTTGGAGATGGTAACTAAAGCAGACCTAGTAAAATGGAAATCAGAACTTATCTCTGAGATCAAAATAGGAATACTGTCTACAGTGAAAGACATCATAAGAAGAGATCAGCAAGATAGTAGAATCCAAGATAGCAGAAGCAATGGAACCTTTTAAACAGCTTCAAGCAGAGCTCCAGGGAATGATGAAGGAGAACTAAAGCTTGCACAGTACGATGAATGAAGCAGAGAACCGAATCTCAGACCTAGAGGACAGCATAGCAGCCAACAAGCAGGAGAGATATAATCTATGGAAAAGAGCAAGGGAGCATGAGAAATCAATTCAACAGCTTCTAGATGACTCAAAGAAGACTAATATAAGACTGATTGACGTCACTGAGGAAGCAGGAGACAGTGTAAAAGACATAAAAAAGCTATTGTCAGAGATAACAACAGAAAACTTCACGGGACAAGAAATAGACATACAGATGAATGAGGCCTATTGGACTCCAAAATGCCGTGACATAAAAATATCTACACCTAGACATATAATTATCAAGGTTCCAGATGTACCACAAAAGAATGAAATACTGAAAGCAGTGAGAGAAAGGAAGAAAATCACTCACAAAAGGAAGCCCATTAGGATCACAGCAGACTTTTCAACACAAACATTCAATGCAAGGAGAGCGTGGAGAGAAGTATTTCAAGCATTGCAGGAAAACAACCTCCAACCTAGACTGTTGTATCCTGCAAAACTATCTTTCAGAATAGACGGGGAAATAAGATACTTCCATGATAAAGAACACCTGAAAAACTTCACAAATATGAAACTGCACTCCAAAACATCCTAAAGAACATCTTGGAAAAAAACACAGAAAGTTCCATACCCATGAGACCCAGGAGATTGAATTCACTGGGCAAACAAGAAGCTAAACAGAAAAGGGGAAAAGCGAAGAAGAAAAAAACCAAGAACAGGGAAACATGGCAGCTCTGAATATGTCCATATCAGTCATAACCATTAATGTCAATAAACTCAATAGGCCAATTAAAAGACACAGACTAGCAGATTGGATCAAGAAGCAAGATCCTACAGTCTGCTGCATACAGGAAACACACCTAATTCAGAAGGAAACCCATAGACTCAAAATAAAAGGTTGGAGAACAATCCTCCATGCCACAGGAAAGTGCAAAAAAGCAGGAGTGGCTATCTTGTTTGCAGATAAAATAGATTTCAAACCCAAACTGATTAAACAAGACAAAGAAGGTCACTATATTCTCATACAGGGAACTATCCAAGAGAAAGAAATAACAATCATAAATATTTATGCACTAAACTCAAATGCACCCAACTATATAAAACAAACATTACTGGACATGAAAAGCCAATTAGCCATGAATACAATAGTATTAGGGGATTTTAATACTCCACTGTCACAAATTGACAGATCAACTGGACAAAGAATCAATAAGCAAATACTTGAGCTAAATCAAACTTTTGAGCAAATGGACTTATTAGATGCCTACAGAATTTTTCACCCTTCAAAGTGAAAATATACCTTCTTCTCACCTGCTCATGGATCATTCTCCAAAATAGATCACATTCTAGTCCATAGAACAAGTTTAAGTAAATGCAAAGGAATTAAAGTTATCCCATGCACACTATCAGACTATAGTGCCTTGAAACTAGAGCTGAATAGCAGAAGTAATTCCAAGACCCTCACAAACACATGGAAATTGAACAACACTCTGTTAACAAACCAATGGGTGACAAAGGAAATTAAAGAAGAAATTAAACAGTTTCTACAACTAAACAACAACCCCAGCACAACATACAGGGATTTATGGGACATAATGAAAGCAGTTCTGCAAGAGAAATTCATAGCAGTGAATGCCTACACTCGGAAAATAGAGCAAACTGAAATAAACAATCTAATGATGAACCTCAGACAATTAGAAAAAGAGGAGCAAAACACACCCAAAGCACATACTAGAGAGGAAATCATAAGGATCAGAGCAGAAATTAATGCAATGGA
Source organism: Thryonomys swinderianus (assembly GCA_004025085.1). Lineage (NCBI taxonomy): Eukaryota > Metazoa > Chordata > Mammalia > Rodentia > Thryonomyidae > Thryonomys > Thryonomys swinderianus. The sequence goes on from PVIC010025522.1 coordinate 24,171, forward strand.
GACCAAGAGAACAATACAAAGAATCAATGAATGAAAGAGTTGGTTCTTTGAAAGGATAAATAAGATCGACAGACCCTTAGCCAACCAAGTCAAACAAAGGAAGGAAAAGGCTCAAATCCATGCTATAGGGAATGAAAATTGGGAAATCAGCACAGACCTAGAGGAAGTCCAAAGGATAATAAACACATACTTTGAAAATCTATACTCTAAGAAGATGGAAAATCTAGAAGAAATGGATAGATTCCTAGACACAAATGAACTTCTAAAGCTGAGTGAAGAGGATATAAAAATGTTAAACAACCCGATATCAATCTGGGAAATTGAAAATGTAATAAAAAACCTACCAACAAAGAAAAGCCCAGGCCCTGACGGTTTCACTGCTGAATTCTACAAAACTTTTAAAGAAGAGTTAATACCAGTACTTGTCCTTCCCTTTAATGAAATTGAAAGGGAAGCAGTACTCCCCAAATCATTCCTTAAAGCAACCATCACCTTGATTCCAAAGGCAAGGAAAGATCCCACCAAAAAATGAACATTGACGCAAAAATCTTCAGTAAAATACTGGCAAACAGAATATAGAGAGTTATCAAGAAAATCATACACCCTGATCAAGTCGGATATATCCCAGGGATGCAAGGCTGGTTCAACATATGTAAATCAATCAATGTAATACACTATATTAACACACTCAAGGACAAAAACCATATGATTATCTCAATAGACACAGAAAAAGTATTTGACAAAATCCAACACCCATTTATGATCAAAACCCTACAGAGAATTGGAATTGATGGACTTTATCTCAATTTAATACAAGCTATTTATGAGAAATCAACAGCCAGCATCATACTTAATGGGCAAAAACTGAAACCTTTTACATTAAGGTCAGGAACAAGGCAAGGATGCCTGCTGTCACCACTCTTGTTCAATATAGTGCTGGAAACATTAGCCATAGCAATCAGGCAGGACAAAGATATAAAAGGAATAAAGATAGGAAAGGAAGAAGTTAAACTGGCATTATTTGCTGATGATATGATACTCTATCTAGAGGAT
>PVIC010025523.1:9085-25327 GCA_004025085.1 Thryonomys swinderianus
GCAGTGCCCACTGTTGCTGGCCTCCTGCTTGTGTCCTGGGCTCGGGGCGAGGCCAAGGTCTGCCCCTCTGTCACACTGACCCTTCCTCCCACTGACCCAGGTCCTTGTGCACATCGGCTTCCTGACAGAGGAGTCCGGAGACGTGTTCAGCCCGAGGGTGCTGAAGGGTGGGCCCCTGGGGGAGATGGTGCAGTGGGCAGACATCCTGGCTGCCCTCTACATCCTGGGCCACAGCCTGAGGGTCACTGTGTCCCTGAAGGAGTTGCAGAGGTGAGTGCTGGGAGGGCCATGCAGTGCCGTGCTGGCTGGGGGTGGGGGTGGGGGTCGGGAAGGCCCTCAGTCCCAGGAGCTGCTGTGGGGCCCGCGGAGCCTGGGAGGCTTCAGTGCTCTGCCCAGCACTGCCCAGTTCCCTCTTCCACTGTTTCCTGGGTCCCATTACCCCTGCACACTGACACCTACTCACATTTGGAGTGCAAGGGGAAGTGAACCTGTCCAACACAGTTCAGCTTTCTGGTCTCCATGTCTAGAGGTGCGGGGTTTGTGCTCAGGGACTGACGGTGGGCTTGAGGGCTCACCTACCTTCCCAGGTTTCTCGCCGGTTTCTCTCTGGACTGCATTCCTTGGGAGCCGGTTCTTGGGGCTGGGATCAGTGAGACATGGAGGTGCTGGGTTGCGTGAGCAGTGCTACTCTCCCCAGTGCGTACTGGGCTCTCGGGCTACTCTCCCCGTGCTGTGGGAGGTGGACATTCCACACCCTGTGCTTGCAGGAGGATGCAGCTAAAAGGCTGAGAGTGTGTGGTACATGGTGTGGGAGGAAGGTGTATGACTGGGTTTATTTTTATCCACCCTGTCTGTGGGATGTAGGAATGCATATGATTTTTTTCCTTTATTTTTATATTTATTATGTGATATTTGATATGCATAAAATATACATAAAATATGTTATGTTGCACACAAACAAAATGATCTCCCATGGTGTTGCTGCCTACCTTAAGGTAGAAAATATTACTGAGGGTCCTGCGTCCACCAGGACCCTCCCTTCCTTCCACCTGCTCCCCCAAAACCTGTACTTTGCATTCTGTGTTTATCTTTGCTTTGTAATATAATTATTAGTTTTTTCCATATTTGTGTATCCATAAATCATATATAGTTTAGTTTTCCTTAGTTTGGTTTGGTTTTGAGATTCATAAAAATGACATAGAGTGCTAGGCCTAGAGGTGCACATCTGTAATCCCAGCTGTTTGGGAAGCTGAGGCAGGAGGATTATAACTTTGAAGCCAACCTGGGCAACTTAGTGAGACTCTGTCTTAAAGCAAAAAATAAAAGAACTTAAACATGTAGCTCAGCACTCTCTGGCTCCAGTATCCTGTACCTCAGAGAAAAGGGCATATTCTGCATAAAGTCTCCAAGACTTATTTATTTTCACTCATTATGTTTCAGAGATTCATCTATGGTATTGTATGTTCATGTGTACCACATCATTTATCAGTGTATCCTGTTTGTCAGTATTTTTTCCTGCTTTAATTTTTTTTTGCACAATAAATTCTACAGTGGACACTCACAGTCAAATTACATGGGGCTTCATGTAAGAATTTTTAGCTCAGTTGAATAATTCATCCCAGGGGTGGGCCTTATCTGAATACTTGTGTTGAACTCACAGTATGTTTGTACAATTGTCCTGGGACAAACTCTTCAATTGTTGTACATCTGAGAGACAAATTGTGTAACTGATACTTAGCATTGGCTTCTCTTGAGTATAGATTTAGGGTTACAATTTCTGCTCTCTAGGGTGTATAGAAATTCCACTTCACAAGAGAATGCCAAACTGTTTCCCAGCATGATGGTGCCAGTTCACAGTACCTTAGTGGGTGGGTGCCATGACCACAGCCCAGCCAGATACATGATTACCAGATGTCCTCAGTGAGGATGTCATGGGCACTGTGATTTGTCTGCTCAGTGTGTTAAGCTGATCACTCACAGGGCAAGCATCCTGCCATATATGTATTTGCTATTATTTCTTGATAAAAATGCCCATAAAATGCCCATTCATATCATTTCCCCATCTTTCTGCTGAGCTGCTTTCTTTATTGAACTGTAGTGATTATTTATATATAATAGGTATAAAATGCTATGAGTTAGATGTGTTAAAAACCTTCTAATTTGCAACTTGTCTTTAATTTCCTTGTGGTTTTTTCTCCCAAGGAACAGAAGTGCTTAACTCAAACTTTGTCAGTTTTCAGTCTTTTTCTTTATGGTCAGGGATTTGTGCTCAGTGGAATTCTTCTTTTTGCTGTCATTTGGATGAGATTGTTCTAACTGTTTGCCCCAGGGCGTAGCTAAGGAGGCCTGGCGTTGTTCTCCTGTGAATCACCTTTCCTCCCTTGATCCCTTAATTTATGCTTGGGTGGTTTTCAAGTGGAGATGTGGTTCCTCTCTGAGCCTGAACATCATCTGCTGGTGTGGTGTTGCTCTCTCCTTCTGCTCAGTCTCTGTGCCAAGGAGTATGATGCTGGGCATCGAACTAGCAGCAACATCAGTGTCTCTGAGGCCCAGGGAGCCCCATCTTGGGCAGCTGCTCAGTCTGTGCAATCCTACTGTGTCCCTCTGCCTGTAATACAGGCGGAACATCTTAGGACCAGTTGCACTAAATAGAGAGAAGCAGGCGATATGGTGGAAGGGGCTACTCAATGAGCTAGCGGTTTCAGGCTCTTTATCCCCGAGGCCTGAAGCCCGTGCTGCTGGAATCGTTAATGTAGTTGTCTCCGGTAAGCTCAGTGAGGATGAAAGAGTGCGGGACGGGAGCTGGTCCGCTTGAAGGGGAGGAGAGAGATGGTGCTGAGCCAGCAGGCTGAATGCCTGTGGTGACATTGGAGGAAGTGCCGTACATGTAGGGAGCAGGCTGTGGGGGACATGGTGCCCAGCCCGAGACAGACTCCCATCCCTGCAGGTTGAATTGCAGCACAGCCGGGAGGAGCCAGGTGGGAGCTGTCCCCGAGCGGGTTCTGAGCTCCCAGGGGCACCAGGTGCTGGGAGAGGCAAAAAGTATGTTTGTCACTTGCAGATCCAGCTGGCGGTACTCAGAGCTGAGGTGCGCCTGCTCATCTCCCGCCAGCACCCATGGCTGCGCCCTCACCATGCCGCCCCCAGCTCCCTCTGCACGGAGCTCAGCCAGACTCTGCATATGATGAAAAGGCTCTTTCCCTGGCTTATAGGCTTCCAGCAAGAAAGTCAGCTGGAGCAGGGATGAGTGGGGAGGAGGAAGACAGGTGCCCAAGGTCTGGGAAGCTTGTGGAGGCCATGGCCTGCTCTGCAGCTAGCCTGGAGCCTGAGCCACCTTGGACAGAGCAGCAAGAAACAGTCTGGGTGGTCTTTGGAGGCCCTGCGGTGCCCAGAGTCCCTTGTCCCAGGCCATGCTGCATGAAGACCCTTAGGAGTAGAAACACCCTCTGTGCTCCTGGGGCTCCCTCACCTCCCCACCTCCAGGTATGATGTTTGTCAAACAGCAGGCCTAGCCTGACGCTTCCCTCTGACTAGGCGGGACCCACGCCAGAGAGATGAGATTGTCTGTCTGTCACCATTCCGTGAGGGTCTGTGGGGCTTCTTCCACCCCTCCCACAGCCCTGGAGGGGCACAGTGAACAGGTCTCCAGCACAGGCAGGAGGTTGGCTCAGTTTTCAGCTTCTCAGCATGTGCTGTGCTCTGTTCGCTTTCAACCTGCACCCTGGTCCATACACAGAGCCTGCCACTCCTCATGTCATACCTCAGGGCTGGCACTGAGCCTGTGGTCCGTCCAGGGCCAGAGCAGAGATGGTATAGCTGACTCCCTCAGGAGACGCTATGGAAAGTGTCACGATCAGAAAATTCCCCATCTGCCCCCTCCTTCCTTGGTCATCTGGGCTCACACAGGCACATACTTCTGTGTTACCGGAAGTGCAAGCCTTCACTGAGGTGATAAGGGAAATCAGCACTGAGGCAGTGCATGCACTTGTGAGCAGGAGGGTTAACTGGGAAATTTATCACAGAAAGGAAGCATGGCTGAGTGTCCTATAGGTCGCCCAGGAAAAGACAGCACAGCTGGCCACTCCACAGACAGCAAGATGGGTCCTCTCTGGATGGGGAGCCTCACAAAGGAGATATCCCACCCTTAAGGGGTCCCAAAGGAGTGTCACTCATTATTCAGTTTCTTTTCCAGAATGAGGAGGGTGTCTCTGGACAAGGTGGAGTTTAGTTACTGTGTCGGTGTAAGTTGGCACATGGTTCAGAATGTGCCTAGAGGTGTGGCATGATCCACTACAGGAGGAGAATGTGTCAGGAAATGTGTTCCAGGGAGGCCTGGTAAAGCTTGAGGTCAGTTTTGGGTCAGGCTCATGGTCATCTCTGGTCGCACTGGTCTCATCCGGCCTGCCCACCATCCCTTCTGATCTCGGGCATTATAGTCACTTGCTCGCTTCATTGGCAGCTTGATTTACCTCCCCCATCTTTCTGTCCAGCATCACAGCTGCCTGCTTGTTTTCTCGCAGACTGTTACTTTGAAGTGCTGCCAGCGTCGCCTTGTCTCATGTGTGCATGGACACGCACACACACATACACGCGTATGTCCCTCTGCACCCATCCAGATGCATGCACATGTGGGTACATATACGAATGCTCATGTGCAGGCACACCCACCTCTGCACCCACCCATGAACACACATGCGTGAGTGTGCACATTCTCTGCACACATTTGTACACAGAGCTTAGGTCTCTCCCTCAAGGCCTCACTTCCTGCCCAGGCCTTGCAGAGCTAAATTCCCAGGAGAGGGGCTCCGGGATGTGTGCATGGCCCCACGGCTGGCTCGCAGCTCCGCGGGAGGGCAAGCCCACGGCTGTGCTTTGGTGAGCTGGCCTCAGTCCCCTGTGGGATGTCTGTGTGAACACGGAGTCTTGCTCAGACAGGGCAGAATGGTGTACCCAGTGCAGCCCCCTCAGGGGATATCCTTCAGAAGGTGCTTTCTAAATCTGTTACCAGATACAATTGAAAAACAAGTAAGAGAGCAAAAATAAAGAACAAAACTTTCTCCCAGGAGAATTCCCGGCCGGGCCTAAGATTAGCAGCATGGCAGAGTTGGGGAGGCACAGGGGCTGGGGCTCTGAGGAGCAGCAGCAGAGCCCTGGAGAGCCTTGCCTAGATGGATGCCTCTGCTTCAGCCCTGCTCCTGGTATCTCTGTTTAACTGATCTGGGGTCAGGGCGGGTCAGTGTTTTAAAGCTCCCCAGAGTGACTCTACTAAGCATAAAGGGTTCTGCTTTTCTAAGCACCTTCCATCCCTGCTAGCACAGTCTGGGTAGCTGCGGGGGCCGGGATTTGCATGGCTTATACATGGCACTGCCCACGGTGAGCCCCCAGTGCAGGGCCTTCAGGGTGGGAGTTCAGGGCCTAGAAGCCTGGTGGGAAGATGTGAGATTCCTCCCAAGTCCTTCCCGCCTGGGGGAACCCAGGATACCAGGGTGATAGGAGTTGGCTGAGCTTTCGAGGTGAGGGCTAGTGCAGGGTACAGGCCCAGGAGGTATCTGTGCAGGTAGCTTGGGTAAAGAGCCTCTGGCATCCCAGCCAGGGGTTAGAAGGGGACCAGGTGGCCTGGAAGGAGCTTTGTGTGTGCTCTTTCTTGGCTGTCTGCTACTTTTCTTCCTTCTTCCTTTGAACAGTGGGGCTACTGGGCCCCAGAATCAGAGGGGACCGTGACAGAGGTGAGGCTCCACTGAGGCAACACTGACTATATATAAATGCAGGTCTTTTCCGCAAGGGCAATGAGTGACTTCCCTGGGGCAGTGTAAGCAACAGCTTTCTTTTCACTGGTCTGGAGGACAGAAATGCTAAGTGTCAGCAGGTGGGCTCTTTAAGGCCCTCTCATGGCCCCTGGGTTTGCTGGGTTCTCTTGTGTGTCCCACTGTGTCCATGCATTGTCCTGGTCATCCTGGTCCTCACTTTTGCCCCAACAACAGTGCACAGAAGCCCAACTCCCCTGCAGCAGGGACGCCAGGCACACAGGTCTAGGGGCCACCTCATGGCTTCATCTTAACTTGATTATCTCATACAGACTCTCAAGATAAACCCACACACTGAGGAACTGGGGCAGGATGTCCATATGTGAATTTGGGGGAGACACAGAGTACCCCCATAACAAGCCTGTAAGCATTCCACCCTAGAGAGGGATGCTGGGCTGTCCATGGAGCCCGCAGGAGCCGGGCCTTGCCTCTCAGTCCAGGAGCCACACGGGCTTGCTGGAAAATTGGTCAGCTGAAGGCCATGGTAATCCGAATTCTGTGAGTCTCAGCTCTGTTTCTGTGACAGAAGTATCTCCATTGGCTGCAAAATGACCCGTGTGGTGAGGCGGTAGAACAAAGGTGCAGCTTGTACATTTGTTGTAGTTCATTCACAGACGCTTCTGGCAGCTGTTGTAGCCACTGACTAAGCAACAAGCCTGGACGGATGAGCTGCCTTTTCTCTGGGCCTCGTGTTTCGGCGTTTTAATTAACCGGCTCACTGGAGGGATGTCGGGACTCTGGGCAGAATCCACATCTGGCTGGGCTGCTGGAAGATTTTCCAGGGTGAGGGGGTGACACAGAGGAACAATGTCCTATGATAAGGCTGCGACCAGCCAGGTCTGACATCCCCTCCCTTCCTTGCCTCTGCCGAGCGCGGGGAAGGAGATGCAAAGCCAGAGCCCTGACACTCTGCTGGGTCCCAAGTTGTCACCATAAATGCCTGAATCTGCAGAGGACCTTGGAAAGTAGAGCTTTTCCCTTCCTGCCTGCTGAGAATAAGCTGTGCTCATCAATTTTATTTGCATAATTTCAAGCATCATTAATAGTACATGGCATGAGGAAAAATGACTTCGCTTTTCCTCCATCCATGAGTGAAATTGGGTTTAGTAGAAAATTAGTTGACTTAACTGGCAAATGATGAAAGCTGGAGAGGAGAATGTTTAAATAAGGAAGAGGAGGAGGAGGCTGTCAAGTGCATGGCCAGGATGGGAGTTGGTCTCCAACGTGGAGATGTTTGTTCGAGAGAAATTGCAGGGAGGGTCCCCTGCAGTGATGAGCCAGTGACTGTGCCCGGCTCTAGGCTGCCATATTGTGCCACAGCAAGAAACCCTCACTAGGCACTGAGGCTATTCCAGACTTCTGGTCCCTGAGCTAATTTTTCCTCTCTCTCTCTCTCTCTCTCTCTCTCTCTCTCTCTCTCTCTCTCTCTCTCTCTCTCTCCCTCCCTTCTTCCTCTCTTCCTCCCTTCTTCCTTCCTTTCTTCTCTCTTTCTTTCCTTCTTTCTTTCTTCTCTTTCTTTTTTCTCTTTCTCTCTCTTATTCTCACTCCCTCCCTCCTTCACTCCCGCCCTCTCTCCCTTTTTCTTTCTGTCTGTCTTTCAGCCATGTTGGGATCAAACCAAGCCTCATGATACTAGGCAAGTGTTTCACCACTGAGCTACATCCCCAGTCCAGATTTATGAGCAAAATAAACCTCTAGTATTCATAAATTTCCCCATCTGTGGTATTTGGTTAAAGCAAGAGAAAATGGACTGAGACAAGAGCACCTGGAGAAGAGAAGAGCCTCGGGTTTGGGGAGCCACCAGAAAGATCTTGTATTATGTTCATACATGTTGCATTAGAGGTGACAGGGAAAAGGTGGGAGGGTGTAGCCTGCAGAAAAACCACATTTAAAGGCCTCTTGGAGGGAGAGGTGCCTGCAAAAGAGACTAGGGAAGAGAGACCAGAAGGAAAACCGGCAGGTGTGGTGATGCAGGCGCAGAGGAAGAGGCGCTTCTAGGAGGCTGGGCCGCCAGGGTGGCCAGGTGTTCATTACAAAGTCAGGCAAAAAAGAGGCTGAGAGGTGTGTGAAGAATTTGGTCCATGGAAGTTATTTTTGGGCCTAGAAAGAGACGTTTTGGTTGAGTTGCTGGGATGAAGGTGGGCTCTTGGGGGAACGGGTGTTTCCCCAAGGAGTTTGGCTGTGAGGGAGCTGGCAGGAGGCCCTGGGGTTAGGGGTTTGCCTAGGCTTCCTCAGGAGCTTCTGCCAACTTCATAGTAAGTAAAAGGCCCCAGACCAGCCCTGCCCCCCGCTCTGAGCTGGAGGAGTGGAGCTGACCCGCAGCTTCTCAGCCTGGAGAAACGGGAAGCCAGCACTTTTTTCAGGTTTTATCTGATGCCTGGTTTCTCCCCACCCTGCCTGGCTGGTACAGACCTGCATGACAGCCAGCGATTTTGGTAATTCGGATGGCAGGGCACTGAGGAGCTGTCTGGGTGCCTGGCAGCCTGGCCTGGAGGGCAGAGGCCTCGCATGTGCTCAGCATTAACTGGCGTCTGTTATATAAACCGGCCCGGCTGCCTTGGGCTGTGCTTCCTTCTTCCCCTAGCAGCAGCTCTGAGCTGGATGAGTCTGTGGATTCATCTCTCTCCAGGGAGCCGGGCCCTATTCTTAGCCCTGAGCTAGCTTATGAGGAAAGAACATGAGGGAAGAAAGCCTCAGCTTTGGACCACTATTCCATGTGGAGAGCTGCTGCCTCCTCAGTTTCTCTTTTGCACCCCTCTAGCCCGTGGTCACTGTGGCTGAGGGGTGGCCAGCTGTGCCCCGATATCTGTTGTTACTATCATTTCCTCTGAGCCACAGATTCTGGGGGGACCAGGTGGCCCCTTCACTGTGCCCCCAGGTCATGAGCTGAGTGTGTTCAAGGACATCTGCCTGCTGGTCGGCAGGAGCTGACTGCCCATCACAGTGGCATCATAAGGCTTTGGCTGCTGGCCCCAGGACGGTCAGACTGTTCTTGAACACATCACAGAGAACATAATTCTTTTCTCCTGAGCAGTTCTAACCTCCAGTCCCCAAGCAGCTCCCTAGATGCCCGGTGGAACCCTGGGCTCTTTCTTCAGAGACACAGCTGCTGGTGCTCTGGGGAGGAGACAGTGCCTGTGGCTACCAGGGACATGGACACCTCTCAAGCTCTCTGGCCATATGTTCCCGGTAACCAGATGCATCCAGGGAGGCTGAGGATCCCTATGTGCCCTTTAACACCCGCGCCAAAGACTTTTGAGCATTTTATAGGAATTCTTTTTAATTAGGTCCTTCCCACACAGAGGAGAGAGAGAAGAGAGAGAGAGAGAATAGTTTGCTCCAGAATTTGAGCACTACCTGGAGAGGTTATTTCTAGCCACAGACCAAAGGCACAGAGGAAAATAAAACTAGAGAATTTTTAGCTTAGGAGACTGTGGAGATGGAGCCACGCGTCACAGGCGTGGAGGCGGACGCCAGAAGGACTCCGTGTCTTGTGCAAGGCCACCCGGCAGCTTCGTGCTGGAGCTCAGGCCCACTGATAGCTTCCTCTGCCCCAGAATCCAGCATGTGGATTCCTGGCTGAAGCTCTTCGTTTATGGAGGTTTTTATGGAGGCTTTTAAAGGTTTTTCCCTCCTCCCTCCCCCCATTTACCTATCCTATTCTTTGATCCTTCCCAGGTTGTTTTCTGAGCCCCTGTATTGTCTGTGGCCCACAGAGAGGGCAGGTGGGGACCCCAGTGGAATGGGGGCCAGCAGCCAGGCATGTGTAGGGGGTGGTTTTTGTCTTTTAATTAAGTTAGAAAGCACCTCAGATGAAAGATGCCGTCTGAATGGTGGCATCTTCTGTAGCCCCGAGTCCTGTCACAGCGCAGCAGAGCCACAGCTGTCATCCATCTCCACAACCCTCCTGCTACCAGAGGCTCGTAGGTTAAGTCCGAACTGCCCTGGAGCAAGGCCCTGAGCATAACCACTTGCCTGTATGACTGACCCGTGTCCTGGGTGTGCCCCTCCTCCCCCACCCCTCCTCGGGTGTGGAGACTCCTGCTCCAGTGGTCTGGGGACTTTTAGAAACACACCTCTCCCTGACCACCCACCTGCCCCATCCGCTGGCGGGTGATGGAGGAGTCTGTGGACATGTTCCGGCTGACAGCCTACACCCTCTTCCTCACTCACCCAAAGTCCTTGGGGGTCCCTGAGATCCTCCCTTGACCAAGCCCTGACTAGATGTCCATTGGAAATGGGAACTGGGGTTGGAGAGGGGAGATCTGCAGGGAGCCCTGTGTACCTGCTCCGAGCAGGACCTCTGTGTACCTCCTCAAGCACCACGGGCTGGAGGTTGTCCGAGGTGGTGTTTTTCAGTTCTTGCTGAGGCTCCAGCCGCCACTTAGTGTAAAATTGCTCATAAAAGTGAACTTGAATTACGGGTGATAAACCTACAGCCTGCTCCGCTGCAGCTGATCTCTCTGCTCTCCATGGGCAAAGCCCAGATTCTTCGAGACAAGAATGATGAGGTCACCTTATGAGGAAAGCATGTCCTCTGGACTGGGGGACCCTAAGCTTCTCATGAAGGTCTCCTGGGAAGGGGGTGCCAAGTCCCTGGACCAGTCTCTCCCTCTAGTCCCCCATCCTCCATTTGTTGATTCTTTCACAAGACAGATATTTATCAGGCTGGATCTATCTGTCTCCAGCATTAACCTGTCAAAGATGACCGGGCTGTGCCCTTAGGGGCCCCCAGCAGAAAGACAGTGAGTTGATCACTTGGTGTTGTCAGGTGTGGATGAGGCAAAGAGAGGAGCAAAGGGGAAGAAGAGACACTTGGCAACCTTCTAGGTGTGGGACAGTTTCTGCACAGGAGGGCACCATGCCATGGGAACTGAAGGGCCAGCAAGGAGGGTGGTGACCGTGACTCTGAAGTTTTTGCTGCACCTGGTATCACACATGATGGGAGCAGGAAGTTTTGTCTTCCGTTAGGAGGGTGCTGGTGACTGCTGCTGTGGTCCTACCCACCACGAGTACCCCCATCCTTCTGATTTTGTCAGACTTTGCCCTCACATGGGGTGGGTGCATGTGTGTGTCCATCTCCTGAGCCCTGAACCTGGAAGCCAAGGTGCCCAGGGGTGGGGGTGGCACAGTGGAACTGGGAGGTGGGTGCAGGGTCCCGCAGCCCCACCCAGCCCGCTCCCCCGCTCATTCCGTGCACACAGACCTGTGCCCCAGGAGGGGGTCACTGTGGGCCCTAGGGACGCAGTGTGCTGAGAAGGGGCCAGCTCCAGCAGCTCTAGGTGGGGATATGGGGGAACTGGAGAGAGCCCCAAAAGCTGGGGAGGTGGGAGCAGGTGTGGGAAGAGCTCACCAGAAGGGACAGGCAGGGCTGAGGGCAGGAGGAGCCCTGGAAATGATCTCAAGATTGCGGGTGAGAAATTCCGCAGCTCGAAGTGAGGCTGTTGCAGGGACTCAGTGGTCCCAGAGGAAAATGAAACTCTGGAGCTTCTGACTGGCTTATGGTTGGCAGCAAAACAGGGACTAGAGGCACATCTTTGTCAGCAGCCCTGGGCCCTAACTACCTAGATGTCACTGTGGGCCACCAGGCATCATTGGGCTGTGTGGCATTCAGTGGGCCTGGGAGGCAGGAGAGCCCCTTGTGTGCCAGTGTGGCCCTGGAGCCCAACTACCTGAGTTTTAATCCCAGCTCAGGCTGTGTGACCCTGGGTAAATGACTAAACCTTTCTGTTTCCTAATCGCTAAAGGGAAATAGGAGGTGAATGTGTCTGATCTCATACGTGAAATGAATTGATAAATTACACTGAAAAATCTGAAATGGGTCCTATGTTCAAAATGTAACCATAAAGGTGACAAAGATAATGGCACCTTAATGGGTCTGGGGACATCTCCCAGGAGAAGGCAGCTGCTTGTTGCTGCCCATCCCACCTCAGGGGCCTGGTATCTAGAAGGGAGGTCAGGAGCGTGGTGGGTGGAAGTGACAACGAAAGGAAGCCCTGGGGACTGAGCGATGCATGTTGCCTGGAAACCAGCCGGAACTGTGTGGGAAAGGCATCATTTCTCGGGGATGGGTGCAGCTCCCAGACCCCCTACTGTGGTTCATGCTTTTTATCAGACCACCCGGGAGGTGTGGCCACCTGCTTCCTCCTCTGTTCTGCAGGAAGGGTTAGAGGAATTGGCTTTGTGTTCTTCTGTCTGTGGCTCTCAGCTGGGTGGAGAGTCAGGACGAGGGACCGGGACCTGCCCTCACCCCAACCCTTCTGGGGCCCCAGGACAAAAGTGAAGCCTCTTTCTGGGCTGTGAGTCTGACTGGGGGAGTGTGGAGGAAGGGAAAGGCAGAACTTCCTACGGAAGACACAGGACTCTCCTGCGGGTTGGGAGGTAGAGTATGCTCCGTGGTTGGAAATACCTCCCGGTGTTTTGTGAAGCCTCCAGATGGTGGAAACTGCTCCCTAGGAGAGCTCTGGGCCCCTGGGGCCTGTGCTCACTCTCCTTTGCTTTCTGGGTCTTTCAACAAAAAAAGCTTACGGGTTCAAGGCCACATGCTCTTCTTCATTTGACTCTGTGCTCCTGGAGGAGTACATGTCTCATGTCTCATCCGGGACACAGGGCTGGCACTTCACACACACTCAAGTGATAACTGTTAAACAGATGAATGGGAGGACTCCACTGGAGGGCAGGCCCTGGGTGCAGGCTCAGGACTCCTTGTGATTAAAGGGTGGCCCACCCTTGCCTGGCTGGGAGGCCTAGTATAGATTTGCTGAATGGATGACCTTGACCATGACTGCAGCTGAATCCCTCACCACTTGTGCAGGGGAAAACTGGGGGTATGGCAGGAGACTCTGGAGAAGGGGTTGGTTTTATGGGTGGGGAGGTGTTGGGGCAAAGGAGCTTGGATTGGTGAGAGTAGTTGCCAGGACAGAGTTCCTGCAGGTGACTGAGCCCACACACGGTAATTCCAGAGGAACCCACAAGGCTGGGCCTTGTCCTTCTGCCTCCACTGAGGAGGTGACCAGGGCTCTTTCTAGACAGCAGAGGCAGAGCCTGAATGAAGAGCAGCTCCTGGGTCACCTGAGGTCACCTGTCCAGGATGAAAGCGGGTGTGTAAGTGACCTGACAGGCAGGGGCTGGATATCCTGGGACCCCAGGAGCCCTGCTAGCAGGGCTAGTTAGCTTTCTAAGGCAGGAGGTTTCAGATCGGGGGCTCCAAACTAACACTGAAGGCACACCAGTATATTCATTACTTTTTCCATTGCAAGGGCAGCCACCAGGCACCTGTAACTTGAAGTAGAAGTTTATTCTGGCTTACCATTTTAGAGGGTTCAGTCTATGGCTGTCTCTGAGGTGGAATAACATGGTGAAGGGCCTGACAGAGGAGAGCCGCTCAACACACTGCAGCCAAGAAGCAAAGAGGAGTGGGGGACCTTCTACATCACACTGCTAGTTATCTATCTCCTCCAACCAGGCCACCCCTAGCAGCAAATTCATCACTAAATGAATCCACTGCTGAAAATGCCCCACCCCTTCCAATCACCTTCCAAAAGCCCCACCTGAACATGTGGGACTTGGGGGCCCTAGAGATCTAAACCCTAACAGCTGAGGACTAACCAGAATTTGTTACAGTCTCCCCATCCTGGGCAGACCCAACCTGCAGGAGGCACACATCGGGGGAGTTTGCAAAAGTGCTCCTTCTGCGTGTTATCCAGGCTGAGAGCACAGTGTGGCAGGTCACCCTGGGATGAGTCTTAGTCCATTTTGCCTCCTTTATTCAGTGAAAAATCTGTACTACTGTATCCAACTGTCCTGTTCACTCCCTCCAACTACCCTGTGCCCTGGGAACTGGGGTGAGCTCCAAAACCCAAGCCCAGATCAGGGAAGGTAGATCTCTTGAGGGCTCAGACTCTGAAAGGCTTTTCTCTCAGTAACTTAGGGGTGCCGCCAGGCCGGGGGAACTGCCCCCTCACCATGCCCCTGCCTTTCGACCTCATCTATACTGACTACCACGGCCTGCAGCAGATGAAGCAGCACATGGGACTCTCCTTCAAGAAGTACCGGTGAGCTGGGGGTTCAGCTCAAGTGGTACCATGCCAACCTTGGGTGCACAAGGGCCTGAGTTCAATTCCCAGTACCACAAAAAAAAAAAAATACGGGGATGTGGAGCAGGAACCCAGACCTATGGACCTTATGGCCCAGTAGGACCCTGTGCCCTGCTCTATGTTCGGGGCCCCAGAGGGGAGAAGGGCATTGTCTGTTTTCTCCCCGCCTCTGTTCTTTACTATATCCTATCTGCACCCCAGAAAGTCAGGCCCTTTGTCCCTCAAGGCTGAGGGTGGGGGTTGGAGTAACCAGGACACAGGAGTGAGAGCAGTGGCAAGAGGAACCTTGGAGCCCACGAGGGTAGGGGAGTGGTCTGGGGCCAGGCAGGTGCCATCCGTCCCTGTGCCCGCAGCCAGGGATACAGAGTTTAATTCATCACAGGGAGCCCTGCTATTTATTACATTTGCTCCAGTCCTGATGACTGGCCCACATGATTTTATTAAGGAAAAAATGTGACAGGCAGCGTTATTGCTTTTATTATTAATGCGTGTTCTCTATGCACTCGGCGCTCTCCTCCTCCCTGGCCCCTTTTCTGGGGGAATATTGCCGACCTCAGCATTCTGCTGCAGATTCTGGGTCACCAGGAGGAGGCTGCAGCTAGGAGGCCTTGTGGGGGCAGCTTCTGTATCTTAGCATTTCTTTTCAGGGGGACACTCCCGGGTGAGGTAAACGGGGAGGTCCTAGAGGTGCGGTGTCAGCAGACCTGACCTTGGGGTTGGCTGATCCTTTGGGCCTTGAGCTTGAAGCGCCCCTGACAGAGCTCTGAGACACTGTTGCAGCCAACTTGCTGGAGTCTTGGGGCATTAGATTCCCAAACATGGCCACTCATGCCTGGCTACTATGGGTGGCTGCTTCCCACCCAGAAAAATTCAGATCCCAAGTCCTGGGGGCAGTGGGACCCCACTCTCCCAGGCAGCCCCTCCATTCCTCAGCTAACTGCTGAGTTCCCACTGTGGACCACGGGTTAGGAGCTGCCAACAGCCCTGGGACAACAGCCCTAAGGAGGGGAAGCTGAGGCAGGAGGTGAAGGAATTGGCTGAGGTCACACAGCTGCCCAAGCCCTAGCCACGTGAACATGTAGGCACTACCCACCCTGCCACCTGCTAGGGGCAGCACCCCAGGCTGGGCACCTCCAGCCCATTGGCACAGAGGTGTGACCCTGGTTTCGGGTCCCTGGGGGTGGGGTAGGTGCCGAATCCGGGTCATCGACACCTTCGGGACAGAGCCTGCATATAACCACGAGGAGTACGCCACGCTACATGGCTACCGGACCAACTGGGGCTATTGGAACCTCAACCCCAAGCAGTTCATGACCATGTTCCGTGAGTGCTGGGGAGCAGGGTGGGGTGGGACCCTGGGCTGTCCTTGATTCCAGGGCCTCCTGTGGGTATAGAGAGTGGGCAGCCCCGCCTTCTCCCTCTGGCAGGCTGGGGCAGAGGATGGCTTGGCACACAGGTCAGAGTCAGGGCCTCAGAGCAGGCTGGAAACTTTACCCTGGCAAGGGAGCAGGAAGCTGTTCCAAGCAGAGGTGGTGGATGTGTTGAGATGGACGCACCAAGAAACGGAAGTTCCTGGGAACACAAGGGGCAGAGAGTTACAAGGTCCAGGAGAGCACACTCGCCTTTTTGCATTTTTAATTTTGACCCGGGTCTCACTAAGCTGCCCAGGCTGGGATGGAAGTTGGGATCCTTCTGCCCCAGCCTCCCCAGAATTCTGGGATTATCGATGTGGCCAAGACTCCCAGCTCCACTATTTCCAGTGAGATCTAAGTAGGAACTCACATGAACTGAGCCTCTTAGGTGCCAAGGGGTGAAAGGAACTGAACCTTTTCCTGCCAACTCCAGTCATTCTCTGGCTCTGGCGTAGGGCCCGCCCCTCAAAGCCGAGTCCCCACCGCTGTCCCGCCCACTCTGCCATTTAGCCAGGCTCTTGCCATGAGTGTATCAACTGTCACTTCTAATTGTTGTCAGTTCTGCTGCCTCCAGTAGCATCTTGCATGTCTAATTTGCTGCTCTTTGAAGGCTGCAGGCCAGAAAGCCAGATAAGCACCCTTGTTAGGACTGTATCTAAATTAAGAGCAAAATAGATTCCAGGCAAAGTCCTGAGGGGCTTGCTGGTGAGGAAAGTGGATGATCTTTATTTAGCTTGTCAAGTCTGCAGTGTCTCTTTGGAGTGCTCATTTTTTGCACACACACATCTTGTTCCCCAGGTACTAGGCTGCATGGGGAAGGGGTGTGACTTCTGAGAAAATTAGGAGCAACTTGATCGGATTCCAGAAGGTGGGATAGTGGAAGGTTGTATGGGGTCCAGAGGAAGAAACAGGTCGGGAGAGGTAGAAGGA
>PVIC010025524.1:0-25225 GCA_004025085.1 Thryonomys swinderianus
ATGCTGGCCGGGAAGGAGACAGTCTAGAAACAAGGTGAGGAAGCAATCCCAGGAAAGCAGGCTTCTCTAGGGATGCATGAGGAGTCCCAGAAAGCTTTGCAAGGACATCCGGAGGCAATCTTTAAGAAACCAGGAGAGCTTTCAGGAGAGCAAAGGTCAATAGACCTGAAAAATACAGAATAGAGTGAAACTATACTCTACTACTGGTTAAAACTAGCTGAGGAGTATCTTTCCCTTTAGCAAGGATACTCCTCTTCTTCAGATGTGCTTTACCTTCTTGTCTATACACGCTGCGGGGCATGTTGCAAATATTCTCCCTGAGGAAATTTATCAGTGGACTTTTAAGTTCTCTCATATAGTCATAATCACCTTAAGGGCAAGAATTACACCTCCTTCTCTTGACACATCCTGAAATGCGCAGCAGAGTATTTGGTATACACAAGACAGGCAGTGAATTTTCTTAAAGCAATTTTGCACTTGCTGTGAGAAGCCTGCAGCTTAGCTCTGTAATTTCTGCTTCCAATAGCAAATTTAGTGATCAAGTCAGGTTCCAACCGTGCACAAAATCAGATGAGGATCGACTGTCCATAAACCTTTCTTTTCAGATAAAGCAGCATTCATAGGCAGGACATAAAATGTTATTTTCTAAATATAAAGTATTAAAAACAAGTGATATGATGACATAAAACCTTATCAATGAATTTTTCTACATAGTTATTTATTACTGAAATGTAAAAGATTGTTTGAGCTCATAAAGCATGTGTTTATGAGCCTCTGCATGTGGGTTTGAATGCTTTGTGTAGACCAAGACACATATAGATCTACTGAAAAGCATATATATTTTTTAAATTCGTTATTGGTACAATTTATATACATCTCACAATCACATATAACATTGGGGAACTTGTACCAGTATATGGCACAAATTAATTCTCATTTTTACCCATATCCCTAACCAGCCATACCTCCCCACCCCCTTTATACATACTCTTTTATTTTCTTTCTGAATCATGTTTATTCCTTCCCCTCATTACATTCCCACACCAAATTTCCTATAGAAACTTCCCATTCTATAAAAACTGTCATACTTTCTAGAGCTCGTTTGTATCTACAGGTATTCATAGCAAAGAGAAGATCTGGTAGTTGCCTAGAAAAGCATATTTTTTTAAACAATAACTTTGTCTTTTTATTTATTTATTTATTTATATTTTTGGTACCAGGGATCAAACTCTGGACCTTGCACTTGTGAGGCAGGGTCTGGAAACGCTGAGCTAAATCCTTGGCCTTAAAGAGAATATTTCTGTGGTGTCTGAGACTGGGCCTAAGGCTCTGTGAAACTAAGAATTCTCTGAAACACGTGCAGGTGGTGACAGATCCCTCCCATGACCAGATGACCGGCATTCAGGCCACCAAGCCAATTCTGTCTCCTGCTTAGAATCTAAACTGATCCAGACAGGTTCTCTGTATGTATTGATCTCTTAAGCTTTAGATTTCACGATCAGACATGAAGAGAAAACAGTCAGATCTGAGAGGGGGTTTTCTCTGCTCCAGGCTGGCAGCTGCCTGGAACTGGGAGAGCACACCTGGCTGCTGGAGGAGCTGTCTAGAGTTCCGTCCCTTCCTGGCCTTGAGAGAATCCCAGGCCCCCCAAAGATCAGAAAGGTGAGGCCAGACTCCACTAGTGTGTGCAGCCTTGACCAAGGCCCTTGTGAATCCTTGTCTATCTCCAGGATAGATGCAACAGTGAAGGGGCAACAAACACTTACTTGCTGTGCAAAAAGTTTTAGACTCCCACCCTCTCTGACAAAAATCGAGCCCTAGCATACGTCTTTCCTGCTTTTCTTGTCTCCAGTGAAACAAGGCAGACTTTAACTGCAAATCAGAGGCCTAGAGATATTAGGAAACTAAATTTCACTGAGGCATGCCAATTATAGGCAATAATCATAACCTAAGTTCTCATTAAAGAAACTTTGAAAAGAGATAAATACTTCCAAAGAAATTAGAGGGGAAAAAATAATACACAGAAGGGCAGAAATCAATGAAATTTAACCAAGAAAAATCAACGAACTAAAAATGATGGCTCTTTGAAAAATATTGGTAATATTAGGAAGTCTCTAGCAAAATCGATGAATAAAAAGAGAAGATATAAACAAAGTTATCAGGAAGAAATAATGGATATGACTACAAATCCTGTAGTCATAAGCATAATAAGGGATGACTTACAAGCATAATAAGGGATGACTAAAACAATTTCATATTCATACATTTTACAAATTAGAAGAAACAAAGCAATTCTTTAAAAACCACAAACTACCAAAATTCAACACGATGCAACGAATAATCCTGCAACTAGGAAGGAAAGAGAATTTGTAATTTTAAAATTCCCCCTAAAAAAAAAACCCAAGGCTTATCACTGCCAAGTTCTATAAAATATTTAAGGAAAATTAATGTCCATTTATATAATCTCTTCTAAAAGTTAGGCTAGGAGGGATGCTTTCCAACTCATTTAATGAGGCTAGTATTTTCTGGACACAGAAACTGCAAAGATTGTAAAAAGCATAACATCCACAGATCAGTATCTTTCATGAATTTGGAGGCAAAAATCCTCAACAAAACATTAGCAAGGTGAATCCATAGAAGATTATTCATACAAATTTATTTCAGATATGCCAAGGTGGTTCATACTGGAAAATCCATCAATGTAATCTATCATACTGACAGATATAAAAAAGGAAATTAAAAAAAAAAGAAAAGAGACCTTCACTGTCACAGAAAGACATTTGACAAAACACAACACCCAGTTGATAAGCAAGTTATGAATAGAGGGAAAAGATCTATAAAACTCTTCAGCAACATCATACTTAATGCTAAAATATGGTACATTTTACTCTTAGATAAAGAATAATAAGTTCTTTCAATTCTTATTTAACACAACACTAAAAATTCAAGCCAATGTTGTAAGACAAGAAAAAATAAATAAAAGCATATAGATTTTAAAGAAGAAAACTATCCCATTTGCAGATGACATGATGATTTATTTAGAATATCCTAAGAAATCTACCAAGGGGTCCTAGCATTAATAAGTGCATTCAGCAAGTTTGCAGGATATGAGAACAATACAAAAATTACTTACAATCCTATATAATAAACAACTAATATATGGAAAATGAAATTAAAACTACAATGCTGGGGACCGGAGATTTAGCTCAGTGGTTCCAGCACCTGCCTAGCAAGTGCAAGGTCCCTGGTTTGACCCCCGGTAACCACATACCATAATACTGGGTGTGGTGGCTCACATCCACCGGCAATCAGTACCAAATACCACAAATGCCAGGCTTGGAGGCTCAAGCCTGGAGTCCCAGTACTTGGGAGGCAGAGGCAGGACGATTGCTGAGTTGCTTGAGCTACATAGCGAGCTCAGGGCCAGCCTGAACTACAAACTGAGACCCTGTCTCAAAAAAAACCAAAAACCAAAAACCAAAAAACAATGCTGTTTAGTTGTATCCTCTCAAAATGAGTACTTCAATGTACAATAATCTATATAAATAATTTATATATTTAGAATTGTATACTAAAAGTCAGAAAATGTTGATAAAAGAAATAAAAGATCTATATGGTAAAAGACAACCTGTGATGGTGGACTGGAAGATTTAATGTTTGAAAACGGTTAATTTACTACAAATTGATGTTAGATGGAATTCCTATCAAAATTGCAGCTGGGTTTCTGCATTTATAAACAAATTATTCTAAAATTTGTATGGAAAGGCATAAAAGCTAGAGTCATTAACAGGATTCTGATTAAGGGTATGCCACTGTATAGTAATTGAGATAAATGGCCCTGGCAGGGGGCAGACAAAGCTCAATGGAACAAATAGAGAACCCAGAAGGTGACCCTCAAAAATATGTGGAAATGTTTTCAATAAAGGAGCAAAGCAATTCAATGGGGGAAAGATCCTGTCTCCAGCCAACAGCCCAGAGCCACTGGACATTCACTGACAAAAACAAATAGAAAGCACAACAAAATATCCTCAACCTAAGCCTCATGCATTATGCAAAAATTAACTAAAAACAGATCACTGGCTTAGGTATAAAATGGGAAACTATAAATCTTGCAAGAAAAAAACCACATGCACAAGACAACCTTTGAGCCCTCATGCTTTATAGACTTTCACACCAAGAAAGGAAAAAATAATAAACTGAAATGTATCAAAATGAAAACCATTTTCTCTTCAAAAAGTTCCAGAGAAAATGAAGAGGAGCTCACCTGGTATGAAATACCTCCAAACTAGTATGTATTTTTTCTAGAAAATACAGAGAAATATGGAAACCTCATAGTTAAAGACAAACACTCAATTAGAAAGCGTGTAACAGGAATAAATGGACTTTTCACCAAAGAAAATTTACATATGCAACAAGCATATAAAAAGGCATTGGGTATCATTATGCACAAAGGCAATGTAAATTAAAAGTACAATGAACTATCACTATACATTTATTAGAACAGCTGAAATTCTTTTTAAAAAATGATAATCCCAAATGCACCTAGGAATATAAAATGGTATATCATTCTGGAAAGAGTTGGAGATTTCTTATAAAATTAAATGTGGGTTTACTACAGGACTCAGCAATTGTGGTCACAAGCATTTATTACAGAGAAATCAAGACTTCACACAAAAATCTCTAACTGCGTGTTCATAGCAGTTTTAAATCTAACTCCAAAATGTAAATAACCCAAGTGCTTGTCAAGTGGTGAATGGTTAGATAATTGTCCATCTAGACCACAAAACACTGCATAGCAGTAAGAAAGAAAAACTATGGATATGCTCAACAAGCTGGGCAGGCTGCAAGGGAACTGTGCCAACCACAAGAAGTTCCACAATGTATGAATCTATATACATGGCATTCTTGAAATGACAAAGTCATAGAAAATGAGGAACAGCTATGTTGTCACAGTTCAGGGACTGGGACAGAGGAAGTTGGCTCTGACTACACATTATCATGAGGCATCTTGCAATCAGACTGTCCTGTTCCATGATCATGTTGGTCATCAGACAACTGATGGTGCATAGGATGGTAAAATTCCACAGGAACTAAACACACACATCACACACACACACACACACTCACTCACTCACTCACTCACTCATTCACTCACTCATGGGGACATGTATAAACTGGTGAAGTCTGAATTCCAAAGGAGGTGAATAGGTTTTATCAATGCTAATTTCCTGGTTGTGATTTTCGCTGTAGTTCTGTAAAGGGTAAGGGTATGTGAGACCTCTGTATTATTTTTTACAATGGCATGTGAATCTATGATCACTTGGAAACAAAAATATTTAGCAAGTTGCCTCTGTGAACATTCATGGTGTGAGTCGGTTCTCCATATGGGTACTTGGAGGTAAAGTTTTGAAGCCTCCAGGCAGATCAGTATCTTTAGTTTTTCTGGATGATTCTGTAAATCATTGGTCCTGTTTATACCTCTACTTGGTAACATGAGGTTTCAGTTCTCTACATCATGCCCAATACTTGGCAGAGTTACAATATAACATTTTACCAGTGTGATGAGTGTGGAAAAGTACCTTACTGCTGTTCTAATTTTCATTTCCCCGATTACCAGCAAGTTTAGTTCTTTAGGCATTTTATCAAACCATTTAGGTTTTTTGTTTATGGAGCCTACCTGGTCACACATTTTACTCTCAGGAGTCTCAATTTATATTGCTGATAGTCAGAATTTTTTCTGTATTCCAGAGAGTAATCTCACACCAGACTCTTTATCTTTAATCCTTTACATGTCTACTTAATTTTGTATTATGAGGGCTCAGACCTACCCAGTGTTATTCACAGGACACAGAATGAAACATACAGAACCACAAACTTTGCATTTTACCAGGACTTTCTGGTAGCTTCGGATTATGCACCTGCAGTTTTCCTGGGTGGAAGGGAGAGCGATTGTGCCTGCAGAGAACAGCCTCAGGCATCCTCTGTGTCAGGCTGTCCTGCCGATCACAAACCAGTCTGTCCACCCCCATCCTTGCATAAGCCTCTTCTCTGCAAGAAAGCGCTCCGGGAAATGACTGATTTTGATAAGGATTTAAAAACCTGTCCAGGAGAATGTTCCAGCTGCTCTTCTGTATGTGGTCAGTAAATACTACCAAGAAGAAACCAAGAAGCAGCTGCTAATCTAAATTGTGTGATATTTTTAAAGAATCTAAAGAGAAATGAGTCAAAAAAATAATTTCCAATGAGTAATAAAAATTTAGGTAGGCTGGGCGTGGTGGCTCACTCTTGTAATCCCAGCACTTGGGAGAGGCAGAGGCAGGAGGATTGCTGAGTTTGAGGCCAGCCTGGGCTACATAGTGAGCTCAGGGCCAGCAAGACTATCTCAAAAAAAAGAAAAAAGGTAGAAATAGGAAACAGTCTGGTCCCTCCCCAGTTTCTAATCGAGATCTTAATCAGTGCACTAACAATAATACTTTTAAGAACTGATGTTTAAAATTGTGATGGCCCCTACTAAAGACCAGATGTAAAACAAGTCACTCAGCTTACACTTGCTCATCTTTGGATAGAAATGTGGGACTCCGAGAAGAATTTCAAATGGGTTTGAACCAAACTGCTTTTGTTTAATGCCCACTTAACAGAAGTGGTCATTTTTGAAACAATTAAGTCCTTAGGAGTTACTGTCCAACATTCACAATAATTTTTATCTAGATTCTCTCTGTTGGTCCCTCTTTACAAAACAAGGTAATTGCCGATAGGCACTCTCCCAGGGAGGTGGCATCCTGCATGGTCAGGTCTCTCTATGTCACTTACTATGGGTAACTATGTCCCAGCTTCTAGTTGGACGTCTGCACTTCGTGGACCCCAGTGTCTAAAGAGGACCCACATTAGTGGAAGGTGCCTGCCAGGAAATGGCTTGTAACAGGGTAAACAGACTCAGGATGGTTCTCTGACCCATGTGTGACTATCTGGAAAATGCCTCCCAGGGTGTGGCCAGATAAAATCTCCATAAAATGCCAGTCTTAAATGGAATGTTCCCTAAAGCTCCTTCCTATGAAAACTTTTCCTCCTGGATGTTCTACGGCCAGAAAGGGAAGCAGCTCCCCCGTTTATCTCCCACCACCCTAACTCTTGCTCCAGCATGGGTCCTTCCTCAACACAGAACAATCCCCACACGCTGTGATCTAGCAAGCAGCCTCGCTGAAAGACAGAGCAAGGCACCAGGACACCCACTCCCTCTGTCACGCTCACTGAATCCTCGAAGAGCTTAATCCCTGGTCCAAGGCCCACTCCATCTTCCAGACCGGGAGATGGAAGGAGACCTACAGACACATGGTGCCCTCAGGTGGGCAGGTGGCTGCAGGTGGGCCCTTGCACGCCCAGGTCGGTCTGGGACCGGGCCAGGCCTAGGGGCTGGAAAGAAGTCCAGCCAAGGTGGACGCCAGGAGGAGTCCTTTGTCGTCGTCCTCATCTCTCTTTAAAGGGACCCAGAACTTCAACCCGGGAGGAGGGCTCGGTCCAGGGTCCTCCCATGCTGGCAGCTGTGGCCTCAGCAGCACTGGGGGCCTGGTTAGATCCCCCCCACCGCCTGCCAACACCTGGTCTCCGCAAGGCCCAGGGCGGCCTCTGGACCGTTGTCACCTCTCACCCCTAAACTCCTCCCTTCCTTCCCGCCAACCCCACGCCGAGAGCAGTTTCGGGGACCCAGAGGTCGCTAGACCTGGCTGAACACCACCCCTGGAAAACGGGCCGTTATAGACAGCGTCTACACAGCGGTCACCCGCTCGCCCAGAGAAGTACGGGGGCTGGCCGCCCCGTGCCACCTCCCTCGCCACCTGCGCCGCTGCCCAGGTGCGCGGCGCTCGCCCGCCCGGCCGAGGACCAGGAGCCGCCACAGGGCCAGCGCTGCAGCCGCGTCCCCCGCCGGGGCCGGGTTCGGTCCCGCCGAGCGCGGGTCCTCGCTTCCGAGGGTCCTGACAAAGGCGCCGGATCGCCCCACGGTACCCCCCAAGTCACTCACCGAGCTGTGCCGCAGTTGCCAGACCAAAGGCCGCAGTCCAGACGCGAACACGCGTGGCGCTGGGTCCCGACCGAGCGCCGCCTTCCGGGGTCGCCGCCGCGGGCTCTGGGCTGAGCTCGTCCTCGCGGCGCGCGGCGGGGACTGACGGCGGCTCCGGGGACGGGCGCGCACCCCGCCGCGCCCCGCGCCCCGCCCCCGCTTCCTGGAGCCAGGTAAGCGCGCAGACAGGGCCGCCGCCCCGCCTCGCTGCCCGACGCGAAGCCCGGAGCCCCGGCCGGCTCTGCCCCCGCTGAGCTCGGGGCCGCGCAGGGACGAGGCGCGGGGTCAGCTCCGGAGGGGCGGGGCGGGGCTCGCGCAGCAGCCCGGTATCCAAACTTTGCTCCTTGGACCCTCGCGGCCTTGAGTCCAGAGCCGCCTGGACCTCGCCGGAGGGAAGGGGATAGCGTCTGCCGCCCTCAGGCACTGCAGGGCCCTCGCCGCGAAGCCGAGCCCCGTCGCCTCACGCCTCTCCGCAGTGGCCTCGCTCACCTGGTGGAGCTCTGAGAAAGTGAGTATGAGTGGAAGAAATAAACAGGTAAAAAGTAATTCTAAAGGTGCACTTTAAAGAAAGACTGTAGCATTTAGTATACAGAAGTTTTCGGGCTTTTTCTGCCTTCAAGAAAACTCACTCTAAAAAACATTTTCTTTTTTAAAAAGGGTCTTAAAAGACAGCAAGCCTGGGTCCTAGGCCAGTGCCTTTCACCCGTGAACTAGTCTCCTACTGACCCAGTCCTCAGGAAGTGCTCTGGTTAACCAGTAGCATATTTCCGCTTCAAACATGGGTAAAGAGTTTGTCCCTGTGGGTAAACCCCACAGAAGCTAGCAATACCCACCACCCACACTGAGGACACCCCAAGAGTCCTCATAATGAGGACCATACTTCTTCTCTCTCTGGCGGACAGGGACTGTGTTCCATTTTACCTCAGAAAGAATGACTATTATCAAGAAATCATATGATAACATGCTGGTGTAGCTACGGGGGAAAACTACCCTTCTACAGGGTTGGTGGGAATGTAAACTAAACATTGGAAATTATTATGGAGAATCTTCAAAACAGGAAAAATAGAAATTCCATTTGACCCATCTATTCCCCTTCTAGGTGTCTTTTCAGAAGAATTAAAGATATATTACAATGATCCATGTATACTCATGTCTATAGCATCACATTCATAACAGGTAAATCTTGGAAGTAGCCTGTATGTCCATTAGTAGACAAATGGATAAAAACGTAGTATTCATACACGATGGAGTACAAATCTGCCATAAAGAAAGATAAACTTGAGTGCTTTGTAGGAAAATGCATGCACCTTGAGACTGTAATGTTAAATGAAGTAAATCAGACACACAACTTAAATATCACATGGTGTCTCTTGTATGAGATGTGTTATGTACATGTATCAATTCCCACAAAGAATATAAACAATGTGTGCTACAAATAAGTACTAATAAAATATTCTGCCTAAATAAACTTCTGTATGCCTTTCACTGACAATTCTTTTTCAGTGGCAGAAATTAGTGAGCCTATATCTTACTCTGTAGTGGGGTAGGTGGAGATTCCTTGTGTCTGTTTTGGGGAACTCCTCGGACCAAACCAGCCTGGTTAGAGGGAAGGGAGGAAAGATCCATTGCCCAGATGTAGAGGGGTGCTGTAGATCCTTACAATGCTTCTTCCATGTCCTGCATCTGCAGCAGGAACAGTGCCACCAGGTGCTTGCTGGATTGTTCAAGACACACATTTTCAAGAAGGAGGCAGGTGAAGGAAGTGAAAGGAGGACACAACCCTAAACAACAGAAAGACTGTGGTCCATTTCTGTCCCCTGGGCCAACTGTGAACAGGTAGAATAACTGGTTTCTAGGGTGTCTTGGAGGTTGATGGCCCAACATCTCAAAGACCTGAGAATCTGCTCTTGTGCTGGTGTTTAAAAGGGTCAGTGATAAGAGAGCCAGGCAGAGGCTGAGGCTGACCAGGGAGAGCAGTGATGGCAACTCAGTCTGGTCCCGACTCAAGTCATCCACAAGCTCTGTCCAGGCCATGCTGTAACTGAGACCAGCTTTTGTCTCTCCATGTCTGTTGGATGCCTCCCATGTGACTGCAAGAGGAGACAAATTGCAGGTGTCAGTGGGCTGGCCTGCAGGCCACCACTCAGGCCACAGTGAAAACAGCAGTAGGTGCCCTTCCATGTCACACTGCTTCTTCTGGCTTTTTGATGGCTTATGGGAACATCACTCAGCCAGCTGTCATCTAGACAAGTGTCAGGCACATCATGCTTCAGTTAAGCTGCTCCTTATAGTATTCATGAGATATTCCATTGGGATAAAATGCCCATTTGGATAAATAGTCACACAGTTAAAATATTATAGATCCCTTAAGAAAAATGAAGGATTAAATAATGCTATTTACTAAGGTAACTTATGTTTGAAAAGATTTCAGCATACAGGCTTTCTGTCCCTTTTGATTAGGGAAAGCATCCAAGACTGAGAAGAATGAATTAAGGAAGCAAAGGCTGGTATATCACTCTGGGGCAAGCTGTACATCAGGATGGCCATGACAGATACCCTTTCACTGAACATAATTTAAAAGCATCTTTTGACAAGTGATGATCAAAGCTTCACAGCATCTCTGGCATTCATAAGACCATCATGAAGCAATTACTTCCTTCTCTCACTGGACATCAGTCAACTAGACAGCGAGGAGCTTGGTCTCATCAGCCTCTCACATTGCAGCAAAGAACATGAAATTTTTTTTAATGTAAGATACTCAATAAATATTTGTGGAGTTAAACTTCAAATTGCCCAAACTAAAGAAAGTACATTAATCTAAATGATTTTCTATAGATTTAAGATTGCATGTATTTTGTTTTTCTTATAAACAGATTTATCTTTGTAATTATATTTAGTTTATACAAAGCCTGAAATTTATTTTCATACCTGGTCTGTAATTAATAATTTGCTAGTGGTACCTGAAAAGCAGATAATCCACCAGTGACTGAAGGTTTATTGTACACTCTGCAAATGTGTACATAAAATGAGATTGCTCCGGGGCCATTACAGACTCAAGGCCCACAACTCAGCTACACTTGGAGACTGACCCAGGAAGTAAGCATTCCCTAAGGCTTCTAAATATCAGCAAAACAGATACTGGCAATAAACGCTTTACAGGGAGCAACCCAGGAATTAAACCAAAAACATTATCAACAGCAAAATACAAAGAAGACACAAAACCAGAATTACAGGTTACCAAAAGGAAATTTAGGGAGTAATTAGATGGAACAACCTGAAATTCAGCTACCTGAATCTTCTGAATTGACAACAAAAGAGGATCTGGAAAAAATGAAATCAGAAATAATTTCTCAGATAACAACAGAGATAGTGTCCATAGTGAAAGATATGATTAATAACTTTAATGCAGAACTCAGGAACATGATGGTATCCCAGTATATGAAAGTAATGGAATCCAGTAAACAGATTAAACAGATTAAAAACTCCATTCAAAGTTTACACAGAAGAATGAGCCAATGTGAGGACAGAGTATTAGACATAGAAAACAGGATTTCACTGAGTGATCAGGAAAGGAAAACTTTCTTAAAAGTAGCAAGGGAATATGAGAAATCAATCCAGCAGCTGCTACATGATTTAAAGAAGAGTAACAGTACTGATCAGGGTTAGTGAAGGAATAAGAGACAATGCAAATGACATTAAAAAACTTCACAGAAGTAATGGCAGAAAACTTCCTAAGCAAGGGAAAAGAATTCAAGACATAGATAAGTGAGGCCTATAGGACTCCAAATGACTGTGATCTAAAAAATTCTCACCTAGGTATATAGTCACCAAGACTACAGAAAACCAACAGAAGAATGAAATATTGAAAGTAGTTACAGGAAAGAAACAAATCAGGTATGTAATCACAGTAGACTTTTCAACACAAACCCTCAAGTCAAGGAGATTCTGGAGTGGAGTACTTCAAACCTTAGAAAATAATTTTCAACCTAGATTGCTGTATCCTGCAAAACTATCCTTCAAAATTAATGGAGAAATAAGATACTTCCATGACAAATACCTGAAAAGCTTCATGAATACCAAACAAGTGGTACAAAAAATTACAAACAATATCCTAGAAAAAGACAGGGAGGGTCACAATTCCATGAGGTCTAACAGAATGGAATGAAGCCATAAAGCAAGGCAAGAAATTAAATGACAGGCTGAAAAGTTTAAAAGTAATAATAATAAAAGAGCCAACAACAAGAAAATATCATGACAAGTATAAGTCAACACTTATCAATTAAAACCACCAATGTTAATAGCCTTAATCTACCAATTAAAAGAATTGGTAAAATTGGCAGAATATAATAATTGAATAGCAAGATCCAACAAAATGCTATATTCAAATAAAACTTCTTTAAAAAAGAAATCCATAGACTGAAAGTAAAAGTATGGAAAACAATTGTCCATGCGACAGGAAACTGAAAAAAAAAAAACAGTGTCTATTTGGAAAAAAAGTAGATGGAGTAGATTTCAAAACAAAATTAATTAAGAGAGACAGAGTAATTACATCATCATTCAGGGAACTATCCAAGAGAAAATGATATTCATAAATATATGCACCGAGTGCTATCACACCCAACTGTGCAATACAAATATTAATGGAGATAAAAAGCCACAAAAGCAGTAATACAATAGTAATGGGGACCTCAACACACCACTGTCACAAATAGACAAATCAACTACACAAAAAAAATCAACAATGAAATGCTAGAACTAAACCAAACTTTTGAACAAATGAGATTAGTAGACATCTACAGAGTATTCCACCCCACAAAATCAGGATACACATACTTCTCAGCTGCACAGGTCATTCTCCAAAATAGACCATATGCTAGGTCACAGAACATGTTTAAGTAAAGGAATTGAAGTTATCCCTTATATTCTTTTAGGCTATAGTACCTTAAAATTGGAGATCAATAGCAAAAGGAATTCCAAGAACTTCATAAGCACATGGAAATTGAATAATACTCTACTGAGCAACCAATGGGTCACAGAAGAAATTAAAGAAGAAATTAGACAGTTTCTACAATTAAATGATAATGGCAGTACAACATGCAGGAATCTATGGAACACAATGCAAAAAAATTACATGAGGGAAATTCATAGCAGTGAATGCCCATAATAGACAAACTGAGCTCAAATAAAAAATCCTTATGCAGAATCTCAAGTGCCTAGAAAAAGAAGAGCAAGATAAACCCAAAGCTCATACAAGGGAGGAAATTATTAGGATCAGAGTAGAAATTAAAGCAATGGAGGCTAAGAGACAGAAAAAAATTAACGATTTAAGAGTTGGTTCTTTGAAAGAATAAACATAATCTACAAACTCATAGCCAAACTTATCAAAAAAGGAAAAAAAAGAACTCAAATCCATTCAATTAGGAATGAAATGGGTGAAACCACAATAGATCAGCAGAAATCCAGAGAATAAGAAACTCTGAAAACCTGTACTCCAAAAATGGAAAACACTAAAGAAATGCGCAGATTTCTAGATACGTATGAACTTCCAAAGTTGAACAAAGAAGAAATAATTCTAAAATAAATTCTAAAATCAATGAAATTGAAAATGTAATTAAAAACCTACCAACAGCCGGGCGTGGTGGCTCACACCTGTAATCCCAGCACTCAGGAGGCAGAGACAGGAGGATTGCTGAGTTCGAGGCTTGCCTGGGCTACATAGTGAGCTCAGGGCCAGCCTGAACTACAAAGCAAGACCCTGTCTCAAAAAAAAAAAAAAAAACCCAAAAAACAAAACAAAACAAAAAAAACCTACCAACAAAGAAAAGTCTTGGTCTTCTTGACTTTGCTGCTGAATACTACAAGAAGTTTAAGAAAGAGCTAATGCCACTACTGCTCACATTTTTCATGAAATTGAAAGGGATGCAAGGCTCGCAAATGCATTCCTGGAAGCAACTATTATGTTAATTCCAAAAGCAATGAGAAACCCAACCAAAAAAGAGAACTACAGGCTAATCTCCCTAATCAGTATAGATGCAAAAAATCCTCAATAAAATACTGGCAAACAGAATACAGAGTATTATTGAGAGGATCATACACCCTGACCAAGTTGGATTCATCCCAGAAATGTAAGGATGGTTCAACAAATGTAAATCAATAAATATAATACCATATATTAACAAAATCAAGGACAAAACCATGTGATCATCTCAATACATGCAGAGAAAGTGTTTGAAAAAATCCAACACCATTAATGATTAAAAACCTCCAGAAATTTGGAATAGAAGGTTTCTATCTCAACCTCATAAAAGCTTCAGCATCATACTAAATGGCCCAAAACTGAAACCTTTCACACTAAAGTCAGGAACCAGACAAGGGAGTCCACTATCACCACTCCTGTTCAGTATAGTTCTGGAAATATTAGTCACAACAATTACAAAAGAGAAAAAAAAAGAAAGATAGGAAAGGAAGTAGTTAAGTTGTCACTATTTGCTAATGACATAATACTCTACATAGATGTTCCCAGAAACTCAGCCAAAAGACTGCTTGACTTAATCACCAGATTCAGCACAGTAGCTGGGTCCAAGATCAACCATCAAAAATCAATAGCCTTCCTATACACAAGTAAGAGACTCACTGAGAGAGAAATTGGAGGAAAATTCCTTTCACAAAAACAATGTAATATTTAGGACTCAATCTAACAAAGGAGGTGAAAGGCCTCTTCCTCTGAAAACTACAGCATTCTGAAAAAGGAGATGAAAGAGGATATCAGAAAATGGAAAAATGCCCCTTGTTCCTTGGTAGGAAGAGCCAATATTGTCAAAATGGCCATAATCTTAAAACTTCTATATGAAATCCTGATTTAAATACCAACAGTATATGTCACAGAACTAGAGAAAATAATCCAGAAATTCATCTGGAACCACAAGAGACCTAGACTAGCAAAGCAATTCTAGGCAAAAAAGACATGGCAAGAAATATCACAATGGCCAACTTGCAACTATACTACAAGGCTACTGTGATTAAACAAACAAACAAACAAACAAACAAACAGGATTATATTGGCAAAGAAACAGACCCAAGGATCGGTGGAACAGGCTAGAAGATGCAGAAACAACTCCAGATATACTAAGCCACCTCATTGTTGACAAAGGAGCCAATGACCCTCAATGGAGGAAAGATAGCCTTCTTTAATAAATGGTCCTGGAAAAACTGGGTTGCAGCCTGCAAAAGATTAAAACTAGACGTATGTCTTTCACGTTGCACTAAATCAAAATCAAAGTGGATTAAAGATCTAATTATGAAAACAAAAACAACCTGCTGGCATAGAGAAAGGCTTTATAAACAAAACTCAGGTAGCATGGGAACTAGCAGAAAGAATCAACAACTGAGATTTTAAAAAATCATTTTATTAAAAAGCTTCTGCACAGCAAGGGAAACTACCAACAAAGCAAAAAGACAACCTACAACATGGGAAAAAATTTTACCATCTGTTCTTCAGATAAAGTCCTGCTATCTACAATTTATGAAGAACTTTAAAAGGCAATTCCCCCAAATATAAAGACCCAGTTCAAAAATGGGCATTTGAAATGAACAGACATTTTTCAGATGAAGAAGTAAAAGCAGAAAAAAAACCCTGAAAAAATGTTCAACATCACTGGTCACTCAAGAGATGCAGATGAAAACAGCACTGAGATTCCATTTCACCTGAGAAAGAATGACTGCTACCAAGAAATTGACCAACAGCAAATGCTGATGGGACTGTGGGGAAAAACAGACACTTCTTCACTGTTGGTGGGAATATAGACTGGTGAAACCGTTGTGAAAATCAGTATGGAGATTCCTTAAAAAGCTAGGATTAGAAGTCCCTTTTGACTCTGCACCATACCACAGCACCCATGTTCATAGCAGCAAAGTTTGTAATAGCTAATGCTTGAAAACAGTCCAAAGACCTGTCACCTGGTGACTGGATAAAGAAGATGTGAATTTCTAAAAATAAAGTGGATTATTACTCAACCATAAAGAATGATAAATTAGAGATATTTATAATAAATGGATGCACCTTGAGGCCACACTCCTAAGTGAAGTAAATAAGGCACAGATGTGTAAATACCATATTGTTTCTCTAGTGTGAAAAACTCATGGTGTAAATAAGGTCCAAAATGTATAATAGGTATTCTGAAATAGGAAGAAAATGCTCAAAGAGAAAGGGGAACTGGGTGGGGTCAGGAGAAATCAAAGAAGGGACAGAAAAAAATTTGAAGATAAAAAGAAAAAAGTAGAAACAAAGTTTATGTTTGGGGGGTAGAGAGACTGAAGGGAGCATAGCTGAGCACAAAGGCAGAACATCAAACCACAGAGAGCGAAGGACAGAAGTTGAGAGAACTTAGGAAGCCAGGAGTTGTGAAGGTTGAGGAGGAGTTGGCTGGATGAAGGGGACAAGGTATGAAGAGCTGGCAAAGGGACATGTGCATGAGAGATGCTCCTGTGGAGAGGACAAGCAGGGCAGAGCCTGCCACACCAGCCCCACGGATGACAGTGAAACACTCACAATGAAAGCCAACGTTTGTTCAAACTTGCAACTATTAACTTAACTCAATTCTTGCAGCCAGCCAATCTGAAGTCAGACCTTTGCTGATCTGTTCTTTGGAGGAGGAGCCTGAGCTGAGAGGGGCTTGTTTACTGGCACATAGCTGGTAACCAGCAGAGGCAGGCACAGGCCCACTCTGTGGCCCAGCAGCAGCCTGAGCAGGAAGATTCCCTCAAAATGCTTGTGGGTGAGGAAGCCCATGGCTCACCAGGGGTCCCTCTCCTCCTGGTCCCTACCTCTGAGCCCTTTGTTCACAAACTCATGCCAGGTCCCAGCCAGTCAGTGTAGGGCACTAACCCTCTGTTCTTGTCTCAGCAAGAAGGACACTGAAAGGCACCATGGCCATGGCTGACTAGCACAGCGACTGGGACTCTGAATAGGACTGCCCATCAGAGGAGCCAGGGGAAGGGCCCTATCAGGCCTCACCTATAAGCTCTTAAACTCACTCAGTCCCTTGGAACAGGCGCTGTGGGACTCATTGTTACACACAGGGCATGGGCTTCTCCTTTCCCTGCCTGAAGCTCCCTCACCTCTGTATCTGAGGACAGCCCCACCTGCACTAGTTTCCCAGCCATGAGGAAGTGACTAAGCTCCTCTGGCCTTTTCTTGTCTGTAGTGTGGAGACAATAGTCATCTTTACTTCACAGCTGAACTTGACTGAGTCTTCCGTGAGTAACCATCTTGCTCTCTTATTCATGGATGGTCCACATTGCTTCTAAATAGATTCCAGAGGGATGTGGGGCTGGTTGTGAAAATGTTACCCATGTTTCCTCTGTTATAGACCCTTGACTCCCGGACCATACAGCTAGCACATCGCTGGAGGGGCTGCTTAGCAGTGTGGATGGAGATGAAGGCACAAACAACAGCCTCCTTGGACATCATGTAAGTTGTCATCCAAAATCTCTATGTCCAAATAGCATCCAGTTGGGGCTTAGGGCTTTGGCAGATTAATTTATTATTTATTATTTATTTATTTATTTTAGCAAGCCTTGTTGTTTCCCTCAGGCCCAAGCTTCCCCAGAGGCCCTAAATTGGGTGGAGTCCCCTCAGCTTCCTATTTTTTTACGGGTACATTTTATTGGTACATTATAAATACACATCACAATTACATTCCACATTGAGAATTTGTACCAGTATATGACACAACTTAATTCTCGTCTTTCCCCTTCCCCTACCCACCCTACCATGCCCCTGCTCCTATATATACAAATTTTGTTTCCTTTTTTTACCATCAATTTTTTCTTTCTTTATTATTTATCCCTAAACCCCATTTGCCTTTGAATATTTACTGTTTCACAATGTCGATCATGCATTCTAGAACACATTTACAACTTCAGTTTCTCATACCAGAGAAAAGATACGATATTTATCTGAGACCTATTTATTTCACTTATGAATATGTCCTGAAGGTACATCCATTTGAGTATAAATGATTCAATCTCATCATTCTCTATGGCAGAGTAATACTGCATTATATATATGTATATATAAAACCATCTTTATCCAGTCTAGAGTTGATGAGCATTTGGGTTGTTTCCAAGATTTAGCTAACACAAACTGAGCTGCTATCAACATGGGTGTACATATGTCGCTGTTGTATGAATCTTGTAATTCTTTTCTTTTCTGAGACAGGGTCTCACTTTGTAGTTCAGGCCGGCCCTGAGTCCACTATGTAGCCCAGGCAAGACTCCAACTCAGCAATCCTCCTGTCTCTGCCTCCCGAGTGCTGGGATTACAGGCATGAGCCACCACACCTGCACTGTGGTATGTGGTATTGATTGCTGGTGGGCATGAGTCATCACACCCAGCATTGTATGTGGTTACCAGGGATCGAACTCAGGACCTTGTGCTTGCGAGGCAGGCGCTGGAACCACTGAGCTAAATCTCCAGACCTTTTGTGTATATCCCCAGCAAGGGAATAGCAAGGTCAAAAGGAACCTCTAATCCTACTTTTTTGGGGAATAGCCACACTGATCTCCATAATAGTTGTACCAGTCTACATTCCCACCAACAGTGGAGAAGGGTTCCTTTTTCTCCACAACCTCGCCAGCATTTGTTGCTGGCTAATTTCGAGATAGCAGCCATTCTTTGTGGAGTGAGATGAAATCTCAGTGTTGTTTTCATTTGCATCTCTCAAATGGCCAGTGATGTTGAGCATTGCTTCATATACTTCTTAGCTGCTTTTACTTCTTCCTCTGAAAAGTGTCTGTTCATTTCAGATGTTTGGCAGATTAATTTTGAGGAACACAGACAGTCTATACCAGAGGGTTTGATTAGCATGAGAAATAAACATAGTAGCAGAGGTTTTAGACATCCATCTCAGAGTATGAAAAAGCCAGTTCCATCTCCTGCGTGGGTGCAGGGCTGCTCCGCCAGACAGGAGCCTGTGAAGGGGAAGATGGAGCCCAGCCAGGACTCTGAAGAGGGTCCTCATGCCCAAAACTTGTGAGTTATGGTGTTTCTGTAACAAAATAAATAAATGTAACATGTTAGAAGCTAGCCCAGAAGCCACTGTGGTGCTGCAGAGAAGCTAGAACAGCCACAGTATAAAGGAAAGACAGTAGATGACAACAAGACATGAGGGTGACAGACGTGTGTCAGCCCCAAGGGGACTGCAGGCCTCTGGGAGGAGCTCATGGTCCAAGGAGGAGTGGAGGCAACCAGGACAAGGGCACTGCTGGGAGCCCAGGCTGTGTGTGAGGCCTGCTGTCTCTTCTGTCATCTCCCTGCATGAACACCCATGGTTATCTTTGCTATAGTCACTCCCCTCAAGACAGCTTTTCTGCATTTTGTCCGCAGACTTGGAAAACTGCTTATCCTGAGAACATTCACTGTTATGGATTGAGCCAAAGATGTGCAAGTTCATAACACCCAGGATGTGCAGATGTGACCTTGTAGTCAAATGAGGTCATTAGTGTGGTCCCTGCTGCAGTGAATGGAACTCTATTGGGAGAGGAAACAGACAAGATGCCTGTGAAGTGGGAGAAACAGGGATACAACCATGTGACCGTGGGCCAGGACCAAGTAGGGCCACCAGCAGCAGGACGAGGCAGGAAGAACTTTCCCCATGCCTTTGGGGAGACGATGGCTTTTCATGATACTCGATGGATCTTTATTTCTGAGTTCTGGCCTCTACATGGTGAGGGACTAAATTAAATTTCTGCTCTTTGTTATCTAAATAGATTGTGGTACTATGTGGTACTCTATTGTGGTACAGCCCCAGGAAATGAATAGTCTCTTACAGAGAGAAGACTGGAAAGCCTTGTGAACTCTAGATGGAGGTGGATATCAGGCCGTTCAGCAGCCCAAGACACATAGCCATGGGATTAAAAGGCAGAGGAGGAAGGATGCACATCCTGAAGGAAAGAGTGAGGCCAGGTTCAAATTTTTCAATCGTGGCCCAAACCATCTGGGCAGCTCCTGGGTGCAGAGAAAGCTGAGCCCATGACAGCCCCAAGCAGCGCCCAGCCTGGGTGTCCCCTACCCAGTGGGCAGGCTTAGGGCCCATGGTCTGCACCCAGTTGTCTTCCCACTTTGGAGCTCAGAACTCCTCTGGGCTGTTCTGTGCCTAGAGACTCCAGGCCACATCTGTTTCTCCTGTCTCTCAAGAGTGACATGCACACTACACTGTGTGTGTCAGGTCCTGGTCTCAGAGGTCTCAGTGCTCTTCCGGCAGCTGTCACTCCAGCACTAGAAGTTTGCAGGGAGCCTGGGAAACCAAGAAGGTGCCAGAAAACTCTGCCCAAAGGCAAAGGAGACTGGAGAGCTTCTTCCAGGTGCTTCTGGGGTATGAGAAGGAGTGGGTGGAGAGAGGAGGGAGGGCAAGCACAGTGGGGAACCTACATAGCAAAAGCTCCTGCTGAGACCTAGGGAGGGCAAGGCTGACAGTGTCAGCTTGGGCTGGCCTTTTGTAGTTCAGACAGATACTCCCCAGAACACACATTTATTCCACAGCAGCCCTGAATACCTTGTAGCTAATGTGGCTGTGTCAGGGATAAGGAGCCCAGGGCTGAGGCAGATACTTGTTCTGGCTGCAATAGGCTTCATTCATGGACCTTCGCAGATGACTCCATCCTGCTGTCCTTCTGCAGACTCCTCAGTTAGGCCTGCAAGGAGCTGCTCCACTGTCCACAGCCAAACAAAGTCTTGACACTATGCATGCCTGAGCCTCCCTGTTTTCCTTTATATGCAACTAACCTATTCCCGTGGTGCATTCAGCCCGCAAATTATTTCCTTTTCATGCTGCAGCGTAGGTCCTAATAAAGCCTCTTCTAGATGACATATTCTTGCCTATTCCTGATTACTACCTCAAGTAGAGTATGCAGAACTGGTAACACAAAAAGTGTTAGTGCCCAAAGCTGTCAACAGCTAGGGCTGGTAATGACAAAAAGAGCGATGAGGAACAGCCAGCAGCATCCATCTCTGGTGGCCAAAATGGTTCCTGAGACTCAGCAATAGCTGTGGCTCTGAGTGGCCACAAGGACCACTTAACACAGAGAGTTGATAGCTGCTGGTACTTGAAGCCAGGGCTGTCAACACTGACAGAGCTAGACTTGGCTAACTTGTGACTTCTTTATGAATTGAACAAGAAGCTGCAGCTGATTAGTAACACTGTAGAAGCTGATCCAGGGACCTTTCTCTTTACATACTGCTGTAGAATGAGTGGACAATGGTGGTCATCATCAGGCTCCTGAAGATTTCCAACCTAGGTGTGGCTAAGAACTTGTGCTTGCTGGTCATAGAGCAAAGGATGCTCTGAGTCTGGACAAGGTCCTGAGCAAGTGGTGATTTGGAAGCATCACACTGAGCTCTGGGGACACTGGGTTAATGGGGACAGGTTCAAACTGAGATGATGCTCCAAGGAAAACAATAACAATTAGCTAACACTGAGCAGGACTTTGTGCTTATCTTCATTACCTCCCCATAAATTTCCTTTGTCTGCTTGTGGTCTTGGCAGGTAGAAGTGAAGTATTAATTAGAAAATTAGGAGACTTAACCCCTCTAGTTGGCTTCTCCCAGGCTATATATTTATAAATCTCTTGTTGGACAAAACATTTAATTTTTCTGTGATTTCATTTTTCCACAGTCCAGGTGAAGTAGGATTAAGTGATATTTGACATTTAATAAACACCATTAACCTTCAGGGTACATTTTCAAGTGTTTGTTATAAAGCACTCACCATCACCAATTACAGGACAATGACCAGACTGTGCAAGTGAAATGGACCTAGTATTTTTTTTTTTTTTTTACTACAGTGAAGGTACTTTTTGGCTTTTAAGTCCATTAGCCCTTGAAAGAATCTGCCAAAGATGAAAGGCAGTGGGTTGTGGTTCAGTTAATCTGTGCACCCTTCTTCAAGTTTCTGGAAGTGAACATTTACATAGACTGTTCTTATGGCAACAAGAAGCAAAAGTTTCAAAGTTTCACTTTGGTTAGGAAAATAGAATTTGCTTCTCTGTTTGCAGAAGGATGTGTGACTCAAGTTATTAAAACAAATGAGAAGTAACCCAGGAAAGCCTCGGGCATGGGTTGTTTGGTATAATCTGTATACTTGCCTCTGTGGGAGTATAGTAGATTGTTAGGTTTGTATGGAGCAGAGCAGTCTTCACTTATCCAAGTTCCAAAGGGTTGTATAATTTACATTCCCACTGACAGTGTAGAGGGGTTCCATTTTTCCTACAGCTTCCCCAACATTTGTTATTATTCAGTTTCTTGATGATAACCATTCATTCTGGGATAGGATGGATTCTCAGTGTTGTTTTAATTTACATTTCTCTAATTGCCAGTGATATAGAGCATTTCTACATGTATTTATTGTTAATTTCTACTACTTCTTCTTCTTCATTTTTTTTTTTTGAGTCAGGGTCTTGCTTTGTAGTTCAGGCTGGCCCTGAGCTCACTATGTAGCCCAGGCAAGCCTCGAACTCAGCAAATCTCCTGTCTCTGCCTCCCGAGTGCTGGGATGACAGGCGTGAGCCACCACGCCCGGCACTGTGGTGTGTGGTATTGATTGCTGGTGGGCGTGAGTCACCACGTCCAGCATTGTATGTGGTTACTGGGATCGAACTCAGGACCTTGTGCTTGTGAGGCAGGCGCTAGAATCACTGAGCTAAATCTCCTGCCCCATTTGTACTTCTTTTTAAGAAATACTTAAAAAATCTATTTTATTGGTATATACATAGACCTTATACATTATGATCACATTCAACATTGAGGGTTTGTACCAGTATATGACACATCTTGAGTCTCATTTTTTCCCATTTCCCTGCCCTCCCTACAACTCCCTGAACCCATATAAGCTTTATTTCTTTTTTT
This sequence comes from Thryonomys swinderianus, assembly GCA_004025085.1. Classification (NCBI taxonomy): domain Eukaryota; kingdom Metazoa; phylum Chordata; class Mammalia; order Rodentia; family Thryonomyidae; genus Thryonomys; species Thryonomys swinderianus. Next base: position 22,959 of record PVIC010025524.1, read on the forward strand.
ATCATCAAGTTTTTCTTTCCCTTCTTTGTTAGCTCCTACTCACTCTTTTCCTTTTGAACATTTTCTTCCTGTTTCACAATACCTATCATACATTTTAGAACACATTCACACCTTCAGTTTCTCATACGAGAGGACATTGGTACTTTTGTGATGTGTCAAGTCATTTTACTTGCCCATTTTTGATTGGATCTTTTATTTTAAGAGGAATATGTCCACATTCTATCAACATAACCATGTTTCCTGCTTTGCGTAAAGCCAATACACAAAATCTCATACTTACGAAGAGAAACTTTTTAAAAAAGGATACCTTTAACCACTTTCCTCTGTGCAGGAGACCAGCTTAAAAACTCCTGGGGAAGGCTATAAAATATTGTTGAGTTGGCTTATAAATTCACTGTTAATTACATTGTAAGTTAATCCCAGGTCATGTGACTTGTCGGTGGTCCTTTGGCTGGGTAAAAGAACTCCCTATCCCAACGGGTCACAATCGAGGTTTCCATGACCGATGACACTGCAGCATCTCTAACATCGAGATGACACTATAGCTGAGAATTTATGACCCTTGTGCGGCTGTTCTCCAAATCAAACATTAGCAAAAGATAACACTGGTGGCTTATTAACTACGACCTGTCCTTTGAATGGAATACATCATTCCTCCCTTTTACAAACCTTGCTCCTTAGTGCTTTAGACTGCTGTTCTCTGCATCTGTTTTTATGCCCCCTGTTGTGTGTGAACAGTTAGGATGTCCTGGCTTCAGCCAGGAAAGCTAAGATCAAGCCCTAGCCCCCGTTGATGTAAACCATTTGTCTCCTGTGTTATTATTCCTTCATCTTTTGCTGTACTCTCAGTCAGGTGGTTGGGTGTCCCCCCCATAACTGTGTCAGGTGTCCTCTGGTATACTGTTGGTGAGAGTGTGGATTGGTACAACCACTGTGGAAAGCTGTGTTGAGATTCCTCAAGAAACTAAAACTAGAGCTTTCCATTGGAGCCAGCTATTCCCCTTCTTGGTATCTTCCTGAAAGAATTAACAGGAACCTCATACCAGCCAATATATGTGGACCCATGTTCATAACAGAACAGTTTGTAAGAGCTAAATCTTGGAAACAATCCAAATTACCATTAATATATGAATGGATAAAGTTGTTCTAAAAATAAAGTACTAACTACTCTGCCATAAAGAGGGATAAACCTGAGACATTTCTAGGTCCACGAATGCACCGTGAGATCATACTCTTAAGTGAAATAAATCAGGCACATGTGTTTAAATGACACACTGTTTCCCTGGTATGATAAACTAAAAGGGTAAATAAGGACCAAAATGCATAATTCATATGGGGAAATAGTGAGAAAATGTTCAAATGGTAAGGGGAATAGGTTGGGGGTGGTAGGAAGGGGAAAGAATAAGGAAGGGAAAAGAATAGAAGAATAAAATGGACACAAAGCTTTTGTAAACAAGAAGGGGAAAGGGAGTTAAAAGGGGGAGGGGACTTGAGGAAAATGGAGAATCAAGATGTGTACAGGTACAGATTCCTTATGATGAATGCTATCATTATATATATATATATATATATATCTAAATTGTAGCAATGAAATTAATTTAAAAAAATAAGATTCCTTTGAAAAATCAAGGTCCCCTTGTTTATTTTAAACAAGTTTTTATCATTCCATTTAAGTCCAATCTACCCTTACAAAATCACCTAAGCCATATATTGGGTCCAAAGAATTGTTACTTGTCACATATCCTTGTGTGCAGTAAGGAAGCTGGGCATTCTGCAAGCTTCAGAGACAAGAGGAGAAGCCACCTGTCACAAGTTGCAGTCTACTTTAATCAGAATGTCTAGGGCCTCTATCTTCTGAGTAATAGAAGGTTAAGTCCCATGGAAAAATACGGTTTCTACTTTTCATTTCAAATGTTTATTTGCTTTAGTTAGAAAGGGGTTTTTAGACAGAGAGCTCTCCTGAAAAGTAAATGAGCATCTTCCATTGTATCTGGCTCCAGCTTTGATACTCTAAATTGGAAAATGAGGCACATGTATAATCAGCAAGGGTGGCTGGGAACTGGGTGCAAACTCCCATCATTCCCTTGAAACATCTTAGAATGGTCTCTGCTTCTGCATCATGTTTACAGTATGGCAGATATTTCTACCTGCTTCCAACTGCTGTGGTGAAGAGCCACAGTGACAACTAGCGAAACAGTAAGACTAATTTGGAAGCTGCCTGTGCTCTTTTGGCCACTGAAATAACTCAGCCAGTTTATCTGAGGACT
>PVIC010025525.1:0-17397 GCA_004025085.1 Thryonomys swinderianus
TGTGGGAATGTGATGAGGGGAAGGAATAAATACGATACAGAAAGAAAATAAAAGAGCATGTATAAGGGGGGAGGAGGGGGGAGTGGGTAGGGATATGGGTAAAAATGAGAATTAACTTGTGGCATATACTGGTACAAATTTCCCAATGTTATATGTGATTTTGAGATGTATATAAATTGTACCAATAAAGAATTCAATTAAAAAAAGAAGAGAAAGGAAATAAATCAGAGGATAACTTGAATTTGAGAGTTATAAGAGAATAGAGCAATGAAAGAGATTGGATAAGATGAGTCTGAAATTTAGGAAGATAATCAGGGGAGAATAAGGTTATACAAGACAAAGAACAGAAGTATAGGAAAAGGTGACAAATACTAATGTATTATTGCTATTTGGTATTGTCTAAGAATGTTTTTGAGTAGGTGTTGTCACAGTAAGACATGAGCAAAATTTTAATCAATTAAACTGAAATTTTAAAATAAGTTGATCATGGTATAGGATTTTGAAATGACATGAATGCATAAATCATGAATTGCAAAAATTAGGCGAGCAAACCAAAACCCATGGCTAATTAAGTTGTGTTTTATAAATGCAGTGAATGGTTAGCATGATTAAGGTATGCAGGAATTGTGAATGCCATAGTGCTAACAGGGAAGCAGAGGGCTGGATCAAACTAGTTAATATGGCATCAGTTTGAATCTCAGATCAACTATGGTGTGATATAAGCTAAATTAGTTTATTTTTCTTGTTTATTATTTGTTTTATTTGGTTTTAATAACTTCTGAATAGTAAAAAAGTTTGGATTTGCACTTATATGTATAGATTTTACACCTATATATGTACAGTTAAGTGTATAATTCTTTCCCTTCTATAAGGATTTCAAGTAGTAAATGTTTTCTTTAAGTAGGGCTCGGACTTTGGCTTGGATCATTATCAGTACGTTCAGTAGCTTTTAAACAAAAGAAAAATTTTAACTAAGAGATCAAGTATATATGGTTCAAGTAAGGTTAGGAGAAGTATTTAAAAAGGTAAGAGAAATAATCAGGATGTGCAATTCCAGATGTCTGACCATGATTCCATTAACTTAGACTGTTCCTGGAAGATCCTAGAAGTGGGGTCAACTAGATTTTGCATCTGCATCTCTCACTACTCCAGACTGATTGACATAGCATCAGGCAAAATTTTTCTTGTAGAAACAAACATAATCCTTCCATTTCACCAGAGCCACCACCACCAGTGAAGATATTCAGTTCTCAAGATGACAATGATCTGGGTGACTTTATCCAGACTATCTGGTTCTTAGAAAACTTTTGTGGTAGGAGAAGGATGTAGTGAATCCTCCTACTCCAGTGGCTGTTCTAGTTACTGTGTCCAGACCCACTAAGTGAAGAATGAGGTCTGTGGCTCGCCTGGTTCTTGTCTTTGGGTCCATGTATAACTATTAGCACTTTTGGACTCCTCCGTCATTAGGAATCATTGGAAACTTCCTATACAGTACCTGGGCTCCAAATCAAGATACAGAGATGGGCCTATGAAGAGTTTTATGGATGGGGTGGGGACATTTTAGAAAGTAGCCTGTTGGGTAGACAAATGTGCCTTGGAATTACTCTGGGAGACAGGTTCCAAGGAAGATTGATGTTTATGGCAACAGACAATGCTACCTCACTTGAGAAATGTATTGCCTTAGTGAGGTTGAGGATCCCTGGTACATGTTTTATTGGTTACTAATCAAAAGTCCCCTTCCTTTCCAGGTGAAAGCATCTGCATATAAAATGAGAAATGCATACTTAGATTCATTATATCTATTGACCTTTTTGCCCTGGGCAATTTGAAGAATGTAATTGAGAGCAATAAGTACTACCTATTAGGCTGAGGTCCAAGGAGGGAGGCTTGTTGCTTCAATGACCCAGTTTAGGCTGACCACAGCACACCCTGCCCTCCTAATTCTATCCTTTATGAATCTTCTGCCATCAGTTAACCATACCCTCAATAGCCTCATCAGTGTGTATTATTTCAAATCAGGGAAGCCAGCATGATTCTTGGTGAGGATTTGTTCACAATCATGCTCTACCTATTGTTGAGTGTGGAACTGAAAAACTGAAGAGAGATGCTGAGTTTTAAATAAGTTTGTTCTGGTACTTAGTGAGCCTTTCTCAAGTCATCTACAAATGTTTCTTGAGTTCCAATAGGGCCTTTTCTTTTTGTGAAGTTAAAACTGAGAGCTTTTATCCCAAAGTTATCTTACAGAATTCCTGGTCTAAGAGTCATAGCAGCTATTGCTTATAGGCAACTGGGCTAGCCTTGTGCAACTCCAACTCATTGTTTAGAAAAGTTAGCCACAGCTAGGTCTCCTGGGCCAGAGTTAGGTTGGTATTCCAATGAATGTTCCCTATTTCTCAGCTATAAAGAGAGAAAAAGCCTTAGTTCAGTCTGGGACTTCTAATGCTAGGGCCTACACCAGGGCTTGCTTCAGGGTCTGGAAGCCCTTGTTGAGTGCCTTGGGTTAATGATAAGATTCAGCTATTGTTCTACAAGTTGCTTGACTATTATTCCAAAATGGAATGTCCACATGTGCCAGAAACCAGACATTACCAAGAAAGCCCTTGAGTGCCATTTAGACTTTAGCAGACCAAGTCAACAAAATCTCTCTTTCTGTTTTTGACAATTGTTACTGTCCTAGTTTCAAAACTTACCCTAGGCAGGCCACTTGTTACTTTTTGTTGAGAAATTTGGACTTTATGTTGGGAGCCTGTTAACCCTTCTTTGCTAAAAGATTGAGAGTCTTAATTACGTTTTAATCAGCTAAGTCTTTGGTGGGGTAACAAGTGAGGAAGTCTTCCAGGTACTGCAATTAAGTTTCAGTTCTCTAATGTCTCAAGCTACGATCTGTGAAAATAGGTAGGTATTATCTCTAAACACCTGTTGTTAAAGCCTTGTTTGTGGATCCTCTTATTCAAAGGCAAAAAAGTACTGTAACTTGTGTACACAGGAATAGAAAAGAAGTTGTCCGTGAAACAAAGCACAGAGAACTAATGTCATGGGACCTGTGCAACAAGGGTATAGAGTCTGCCACTAGGGGGCAAATAGGTACCACTGTCTCACTGATGATTATGATATATTGTACTTGATGATATTCTCCCAATGGACTGACAATTAGTAAAGTGAGTATGTTGCACTGGGACTGGCTTGGTACCAGTAATCCAGTGGCCAAAAACGTGTCAATAACAAATTTTAGTCAACATCTTAACTCTCTTTTAAAGGTCACTGCCTTTTGTGAAGGAATAGATTAGGGTCCTTGAACTGATTATTGCAGTGTGGGCTTGACAACCTGCCCCAGGCCACTGTCATATCATGCAACTCTGAGAAGAGCAATTGGGCCCAATGGACCCAAGTTGGCTGAGTACCTGACAACAAGTATACAGGTTGCCAAATATTTAAGTGACAGAGTTCCTGGAGTAGCAAGAGTATATCTTCTAATTATTGGCATGGGGCATTTTGGTATTACCATGAAGGTAGCTTGGAATAGGAAATCTCCCACCAGCAGTTCAGAGTGGGAGTGAAGAAAAGTGACTGGTTAATTCCTTCAATGCACGTAACAACTAAAACCAAGATGATAATTTAGTTTATAAAAGGTTAAAAGTGACTATGACACCTCAGTACCAAGGAGAAATGCAATTCGCTTACCTCTGACATCCAGACTTATCTGAAGCTCTTGCAAGGTGATGGGGATGTGCTTAAGCAAGGACCACACAGGCCACCTAAGGCAACTTCAGCTACTATATGCACATTTTTGCCTGCCATGGTAGTGGACGATCTCATCCCCTTCTGGGAATGAGTAGAGTCTCTCCTCCAGCGTCAAGGGTTTAATCTGTATTCTGGGAGACTTGGCAAGGATTCATTGACCTGTGAGGGCACTCCTTTGTCCACTATCCTAATTGCTTGCACTTGAAGCACTCACATGTCTCAATCAACTTTGGGATTACCTGGCTCCCCTTAGTGCTGTGGGTTTTATCATGAGATTTATTCATTAGAGTCAGCATGGCTGTAATATGCCATTTTTTCCTTACTCAACTAACATTCTCAATCTTCATCATGGTTGTTAAAGAGTGTATTCCACATCAGTCAACTGACTTATCCCAGCTTGTGGGCCCTGTGGGAATTGTTGAAGTTTACCCATAATGTCTGGTGCTGACTGCCTAATACAGTACTGTCCCCATTTAAATTAGCAATTTTACATTATGCTTCTTGGAGTATTGTAAAGTTGCTGGATTTTCATAAGAATTCTGATAGTTTTGAGCACATCACAATTTATAGTTTTGAGCATAATTTTGTGTACTCCCACTAAAATGGCCTGTAAAAATACTGTGGCTCACTCCCAAGAGTGGATGCAGGGTCAACGACTTTGCAAACAAGTCCAGAACAAAACCGAGCAAATATACAAATAAACAAAAACATGAAAAGATAGGGCAAAATATGCATTTCTTACCCACCAGATTGATACAGGGGGTACTGCAGGGGAAGAAATCATATGTTATACAGCAGATAGGTCTGAAAGGGTATCAGTGAAGGTAAAACAGTTCTATAGGATGCTTGGCAAATTTAAAGATAAAACTAATGATGTACTGACCACAGTGAAACAAATAGACAACATGTCTACAGAAGATGAAAGAGATGCAAAACAAGAACATACCAACATAGAAAAGAATAAGAGTTTATGAGAAAGTTCCAAATAGAGATCTATAAGTTTGAAAACATGATTGCAGTATGGGTAGTAAAACTGATCAATATGAAGACTACGTTTCAGACCTAGAGGACAGGACTGTTGCCAAAGATCTATTGATTTTAGAAAATTTAAGATAATAAGAGAATATGACAAATGTATCCAGCAGCTACTAATGACTCAAGGGGACTAATATTAAAAGAAAAAGAAAAAGAAAAAACTCAGAAGACAACACAAAGTGCATCAAAACCTGTTTATGTAGTAGAAAATTAGACATGGAAAAAGAAGTTAACACTCAAATAAGTGAATTATATATGATACTAAATTGTTCTGATTAAAAAAAGCACTCTACCATATAATAATGAATATGCCAGAAATACAACACCAGAACACAATCTTAAAGGCTGCTGGAGAAAAGCAATGAATTACCCAATTTTTAAAAAACCTATTAGAGGGCTGGAGATTTAGCTCAGTGGTTCCGGCACCTGCCTCGCAAGCGCAAGGTCCTGAGTTCGATCCCAGTAACCACATACAGTGCTGGGTGTGGGGACTCACGCCCACCAGGAATCAATACCACATACCACAGTGCTGGGAGTGCTGGTTCACACCTGTAATTCCAGCACTCGGGAGGCAGAGGCAGGAGGATTGCTGAGTTCGCGGAGGCTTGCCTGGGCCACATAGTGAGCTCAGGGCCAGCCTGAAGTACAAAACGAGACCCTGTCTCAAAAAAAAAAAAAAAAACTATTAGAATTACAAATGATTTATCGCTTCTCAGCCTTTTGGCTAAGATCAAGTGTAGAATTACAAATGATTCTTCAATACAAACCTTCAAGGCATGAAGGGGATAGAACAAAGTGTTTCAAGATCTTAAGAAACAAAACTTTCAACCCAAACTGTGAATAAAACAGCTTCCAGATCTGACTGTTATAACCTGCAAAATTATAATTCAAAATTGATGGAGATATAAACTACTGCCATGATAAAGAAAACAAAGTAATTCATATTCACCAAAAAAGAATCCAAAATTTCTCAAGGATATCCTCGAAGGAGACGATGAAGTAAACAATGCCAAAAGGTCTGATGAAATAAATACATAAAGTAAGCCTAGCAATTAATTAGAAAGCTAACCTTGCCGAGATGTTTCCATGGATGGTGGGGTCCTGGACAGTTTTCAGGGTTGTGAATGACTAATAAAGAACTGGATGGGTCTGGAATGGTAAGGAAGCAGCAGTAAATTTCAATAGTACGGCAATATGCTTGAAGTGAGCAGGCTTGAACTGATGTAAGAAAAATGGCACAAAACTGAGGTTATTGAGTTCAGAGATTTAAAAGGATGTGCCAGATCTAAGGCACCTTCTGTTAGGTCTTCCTATGGATGACTGAGAACAAGCTTGATAGAGTGTCGAGTCATATCACCTGTATCTGTCACACACGCCCTGTCCTGTAACTCACTGTTAAAACTTCATGTGTAAGACGCAGTCCACATACATGAACCTTCTTGTACTCTAAATGGAGAAGAGTTACTGTAGGTCATGGAGGAAGGTCTGCCATGAATACACCCTGGTTTTGGATTCTGGAATTTTTCAGAACAGGCTCGGTGGTCTTTGTTTCATCTCTGCCTCTGGGTAGTAACCTTTAGGGCAAAGGTCAAGGGTTTGGGCCTGGGGAAATGCCCAGGTTTGAATGAGTGGAAGGAAGTGGTCTAGCAGTGATTGGAGGGGAGCAGCTCCATATCCCTAATTGTGCTATTAGTAGGATTACTAATTCACCAGTTTTTTCTTCCTTCCTTCCTTCCTTCTTTCCTTTCTTTCATTCATTCATTCATTCATTCTTTCTTTCTTGAAACCATTGGAAATACAACCAGTCATCCCTTGGGCCAAGTTGCCACAAAGAATAGCAATTTCCTTTTAAAAGGAAGGAAAATCACTTACATTTGCTTTTTTTGGTTGTTTTTTTTTTTTTTTTTTTGAGACAAGGTCTCGCTTTGTAGTTCAGGCTGGCTCTGAGCTCACTATGTAGTCCAGGCAAGCCTCGAACTCAGCAATCCTCCTGTCTCTGCCTCCTGAGTGCTGGGATTACAGGTGTGAGCCACCACGCCCGGCTACTTACATTTGCTTTTGTCACGGATCTCAAATCACATTCTATTTCTTAAATCTTGAGCATCCCTTGACTTTTCTTGAAATATTTATCTTTATAATAGTTATATAACTGGTCTAATATCTATAAAAATGTTAAACTGTTAGAAAGCCTATGGTAAGAAAATTACTTTTATTTCTCCCATTCAAGTACTAAACAGGCCCAACCTTGCTTAGCTTCCCAAATCAAACGAGATTGAGTGTGTTCAGAGTGTTATGGTCCTAGACATTTCTTTTAGTTCTGACCTATGTAGTTTCCATAATACAAAAATGCTATAATAGAGGTGCTATGATATAGTTGCTAACATCATGAAATACCAAATAATACTAAGTTTTTGGTACAAGCAATAAAATAGAGACTTAAAAATTATGCAGTGGTTAGGTATGAGGGCTCCAAAATTTTAAAAATAATGTGTGGCCTTGAAAATACTACTTAAACATTAATATTATAGCTTAACTTGGAGATGATTTAAACTAATTTGATTGTTGTATCAGCAAAATACTGCCATGGAAATCAGTATTGACAAAACAATATATTTTAATTTTCTAATTTTATTTTCTTCATTTTATGAAAAAAATAAAACAAAATTTCATAACCAAATAATATAACAATAAGTAATGCACTATATAACATTTTATTTAAAGTAGTTTGATTTCTAATATTATTTTAATATTCTATCTTAGCTGATATATGACTGAAAATTAAAAATTCACATTGATAATTTTTTTTTTTTGAGACAGGGTCTCAGTTTGTAGTTCAGGCTGGCCCTGAGCTCACTATGTAGCCCAGGCAAGCCTCGAACTCAGCAATCCTCCTGTCTCTGCCTCCAGAGTGCTGGGATTATAGGCATGAGCCACCACACCTGGCACTGTGGTATGTGGTATTGATGGCTGGTGATGTGAGTCACCACGCCCAGCATTGTGTATGGTTACCGGGGATCGAACTCAGGACCTTACACTTGCAAGGCAGGCACTGGAACCACTGAGCTAACCCTCCAGCCCATAATTTTGTTCTTTATAAATGTATTTCACTTTTTTATGAAAGCAAAAAATTTAATGTTACTAATTGCAAAGTAACTTCACTTAGCATATTTTGCATTAAGTTATTTTAAACCATTCTGGAGTGCAAAAAATAGTTGGTAAATTCTGCAGAAATCAGAAATAAATGTATTGGGAAAAATATTAAATGGTCACCTCTTTCTCTAATGTTGGAATGGTTCTTAGCATTTTATATTTGATAATTTAGGAATCATTTTGCCAGTTAACATTTGGAACCTAAACAACAACCCCTATAACTTAGAAATTTAAAGTGGTAACCATTTATTTGCTCAGCCTACAAATATTGCACTTATGTGGGCTCCTTTTGGAATCCAAAGTAAATTATCAGTTACATAAAAACTTTGCTACAGTGGGACTGACTAGCTTTTGACTTTGTTTAAGGAGCTGACTAAACTCTCACTCAGGAATCTAGTCTGGACTTAATGACAGAGATGCTGAGTTTTCTGTGATAGCTGGGAAAATAATGCAGGCTCTCCTGAACCCTAGGCTCTAACCTGATACCTACCTACTACCTACCTACCTTCCTTCCTTTCCTTCTTTCTTCCCCTCTTTCTCTCTCTCTCTCTCTCTCTCCCTCTCTCTCTCTTTCTTTTGGCAGGAATGTAAATTTAAGAAAGGTAAACATTGTAGCCAATTCCCAAGTAATGTACCTGTTATGATGCTGATGTAGAATGGCCCTTAAAATCCTCATGTGTCAAAGGACAGGGCTTTGGAAGGTGATTGGATCATCACCCACTCTAAGTGGGTGTTCATAGGTGGATTGCAAGTGGGGCATTGTGGTATGATATGTATGATATACTTCCTTCCCAGTTCCTGCCTTCTCTTACTCTGTTTCCTAGCTGTTGTGACATGAACAGATTGCCTCTTCTGGGGTTCTTGTACTATGCCCTTTCTGCCTTGCCACTAGCCAAATTGACTGGAAACATAAGCCAAAATAAACCTCTCCTCCTTTAAATTTTATAGGGTAGTGTCCCAGCTATGAGAAAGTGACTAAGATACACTTTGTTACCAGGAGTAGGTTCTTGCTGTGACAGTACCTGAACGTGCAGTTTAGAAGTCTTTAGAACTAATTTTCAGTGGAATTGGGGGTTGCAAAGGTTTAGAGATGTCATCTAAAAAAGCCCCAGAACACTGTATGTAATCCAGGTTTGAGGGCAGATTCTGGGTGAAGGTCACTAAATGCAAACAGTATAGACCATGATTATGAGGTTTCTGTTGGAAACAAGCCTTTCATTAACAGTTGGGATGGAGACCATGCAGGTTATGCTCTGGCAGAAAGTTTATCTATATTTTACTCAAGACTGAGACTTTGTAAGAGACTGAGCTTAAGAATAGCAGACTAACATGACAGTAGACATTTCAAAACAGCCTGTGATAGCTTTTAGCCAGATTTATCTTGAGAAGAAGGAACAAAACACCCATTTGGAAAATTTTCAGAACTGCTTGAAAACATGGAGTAGAACTTGGTTGCTGAAAACATTAGCATTAAAAAGCCAATTGCCTAGTATCAGAATAATATAAAAGAGGCCTTGAAGACATAAGAAATCCATAAAAATACTCTCATGAGCTGGGTGTGGTGGCTCACACCTATAATCCCAGCACTGGGGAGGCACAGACAGGAGGATTGCTGTGAATTCAAAGCTTGCCTGGGCTACATAGTAAGCTCAGAGCCAACCTGAAATACAAAGCAAGACCCTGTCTCCAAAAAGAAACAAAACAACACTCTCATTTATGGCTCAAAGTTAAAAAAATGCAAAGCTTTAATTTGAAAAGAGAGTCCCTGGACCCTTTGTAGGCCATCTACAGAAGTGGTTCCCTGAGTTCAGCCTTCCAAGTATTCAGAAGCTGATGCAACCATGACTCAAGTGGTCCCAGCTAGTGCTCAAGCTCCTCAAGGCCATAGAACTATGCATGTGTTGCTGGTTTTATCAACATTAGGATATGAGAGTTGCAGGCTTAGGGTGGCTTCCACTCAAATTTTAGAAAAAGATCTAAGAGGTCAGGCAGTTGTGAAAGTGAATCTAAAAGTACACTAGAGACTCCAGGAGGTGCCAGTACTGTGAAAAATGAGTAGAAAGCTGGAGACAGTAAGTGGAGCTCCTCCTAGAGAAAAGTCATGAGGGCTTCAACTAGCAGTGCTGTAGGTGTTGGGCCACCCAAGCTATTTGGAACTTAGATCTCACCACAGCTGTCCCTGGGTGCTAGGCCTGGAGCTACAGGATTTAATGTTTGTCTTGTTAGGGTTGAGCCTTGATTTGGTTGCACTGTTTTTTGTCTCTCTATTCTTTTCTGATGGAGTGTGTGTACTTGTCCTGTGCTATTGTCTGATGTAGTTTTTAACTTTCTTTTTGTTTTTTATAAGGGTTCACAGGTAAGAGTTTACCCTGAGGCTAAGAGGAGAATTTGGTCTAAGAGGTTTTAGCAATTCTGAAGATCTTAAGACTTTAGTGACTCTTAGAAGTGGACTAAGAGTCACTAAAGTCTTAAGGTCTTCAGATGTTTACTTTTCTTTTGGGGTATGATGGTCGATTTATTGTGTGAATTTGAGCAATTTGGTTAAGAGAAGCTTAGCAAAATCAGCTCAGCAGTTCTATCGCCTAGGGCATACAGATTGCTCATCACCTGGATATTACAAAGGAGAAATGAGGAAGGCTGTTGTTAGTTCTGTTCCTTTGGAGTTTAGTCCTTGCCTTGCATGCTATCTCCTGCCTTCCAGGACAAACTCTTTAGTTTCCTGAGTAAATCCTTCAGCCTTCCCAGTTAGACTCTTTAGCTTTCCATTGAAGACCCATCATCCTCCTAATGTGGACTTGCATGGGACACTGAGGGAACTACAAACCTTTGACTAAATCCTTTGATCTCCAGTGTGAAAAGAGACCTTCCAGATTCTTCCTCATCTGATTTTGTGAGTTGCCATTTTAAGCCAATTTTATAAATTCATGTCAATTTGTGTATCTTGTATTATATCTGCTTTTCTAAATAATGATGGATGTACGTGCCCAGGAGCAGAATATCATGATGCTAATAAAAAATATACCCTCAATTCTCATGGGCCTAGAGGCAGGACTTTTGAAAGTGATAGGATCATGGGGGCACTATTTTTTTTAATTTAAATCTTTATTAGTACATTATAGATATACACATTACGATAACTCTCAACATTGAGAATTTGTACCAGTACATGACAAATGTACTGTAAAATGACATGACTTAATTCTCATTTTTCCCCTTCCCCTACCCACCCTACAAACCCCACCCCCTATGTACATAAGCTTTGTTTCCTTTTTTTTTTTTTTACCATCACATTTTTTCTTTCCCCTCCTTACTTACCCCTAAGGGGCCATTATTTCTAATAAACTACTAGGATGTAGGCTTGATGGGGGGGGGGTCTGTAACCTAGAAGGCTATATTTCCATCCCTGGCTCCTCCCTTCCTTCTCTGTTTATTAGCTCACAGGGTGTGAGCAGCTTTCCATCATGCTCTTCTGCTTTGGCGCCAGCTGACTGTGGACTAAAAACATGAGCTGAGATAAAGTTCTCCTTTAAGTATCTGTGTTGTGTATTGCGTCCCAGAATGGAGAAAGTGACTAAAATAGTACCCTACCCATTTTTCTAGAGGGCTGTGGAGCAAATCTCCAGCTGCTTGAATTTATACAGTACTGGAACAAGAATGCTTCCTTAATAGTTTTCCCTTTGAAATAAAACTACTAAATAGACTAGTTATTTAATGTTTCTTTCACTTTGACAGTGTTGAAAGTGGAAAACATTCTTAGGGAAAAATAATTAAAGACAACTTAAAACCATGCACAGAAAAGATCTGAACAGGAAAATAATGATACACAATGCCACACACACATGCACACACACATTTACACACACACACTCCTAAGTAGTGAAATCAAAGGAAGAAAGAAAAGTGTATGTGTTATGGAGTATTCTTCTTTCCCTCCTAAGAACTCTTTTTTTTTTTTTTTTTTTTGAGACAGGGTCTCACTTTGTAGTTCAGGCTAGCTCTGAGCTCACTATATAGCCCAGGGAAGCCTTGAACTCAGCAATCCTCCTGTCTCTGCCTCCCGAGTGCTGGGATTACAGGTGTGAGCCACCACGCCCGGCCTCCTAAGAACTCTAATCCAAGTTGTATTTCTAGTTTTCTTTTTCATTATTTCCAAGTTTTTCACATAAATGAAATATACACAATGCTTAATATGAATATTTTGTAATTCTTTCAGGTAAAATCACCAGGGAAGAAAAACTCTTCAAAACTGTTCCATTTATACAAATAAATTGAAGATGGGGGTCACCTTTATATCTTAACATTTTATCTATATCAACAACTATTTCTTTAAATGTGGTACAGTGGCATAAGCATCACCACTAAATTATTTGAGATACCAGTTCTCAGGGACCCACCAGAACCTACTGAATCAGAAACCCTGAAGCAGGGCATCAACCTGTTTGAACAAAGTTCCCAAGATGAGAGATGCATTGCCTTAAAGGAACATGTGCGCTGTGTTGGTGTAAAAGCCTCACACTATCTGCAGGCACAAACAGATGGCTTCCTGTATGGAGTGTTATAATACACATACTTGTAGACATCCTGCCTCCTCTCTGGCATGAAAAAGTGCTCTTCAGTTTTGTTTCATCCAAGAAGAAAAGTTTGATGATTTTAGTGAAAACTTATATAAGATTTGTAGAGCAAACTATGGATAAAATAATGGTTAGAAATTTTAAAAAATTAATAGGATTGTTGCCTAAAGTAAAAATAGACAATATTTCTTTTTTTCTTCTTTTTTTTAGTTTTCTGGTGATTAAATTATTTTACTTTTCTGATTTCCTTTACATTTTTGTTTCTTTCCCCAAGGTATGTGACCATAATATATCAGTATTTCAACATTATATTCATTGCAGTAGTCATCAAAATAAAAAAAAAAATATTTGCTAGTCACATAATAATGAAATCTGGATTTGTTTAGCATAAATCCTATTTTAAATAATTATCAAAAGTGTCCTATGATACTATTTTTAAATATAGTAGAGAACTCAAACAACTGTACTTTTTAGTATTCACATAGTACTGAGCTTTATAAAAATTCCTACAAGTGAAATCAGTTTTGTTACATATTACTTACTTCGTCTTAGGGAATATACTTTATGACATAGTTATTACTTTAGGTAAATGTAAAATAAAATGCTTTTATCTACCAAAAATAGCTAAAAAAGAGAAAACCTATCCCAAGTTGTTAGGATTTCCTATTAACACCTGAACAATTTAAGAATTGCATCAGAACAACAGTTGCAAAAAATCTCAAAATATTCAGGTAACATCTCTGAGGTGCTGACAAAATCTGAATAGTAGGCTGGGCGTGGTGGCTCACGCCTGTCATCCCAGCACTCGGGAGGCAGAGACAGGTGGATTGCTGAGTTCGAGGCTTCCCTGGGCTACAATAGTGAGCTCAGAGCCAGCCTGAACTACAAAGCGAGACCCTGTCTCAAAAAAAAAAATCTGAATAGTAGTTTTTCCCTTAAGATTTTAATGTTCTAATACAGAAAGTACTACAGTGATTCGCAGTTTCAGACCTTTATATATAATCCCCAGGCATGTCCTTTATATTTACTCTGTTTTAGGTTTTCTCTATGCAACACAATGTCTGAAACTGGTCTTTAATTAAAAAGAGGGTGGGTGTTTAATTCAAGGTCAAATTTGAAGAGTGGAGGGCCTGCTTAGAAAGACTATATAAAGGTATTGTGATAAAGATGTTTTGATGAAAGGAAAAACAGTTTCTCAGGAATAATCACATAAATAAATTAGCTAATATTTAAGAATTAATCAGAAGCAAAAGAAGCAGCCAAAAGAAGTATGACAGGGATATATGCTAATGTATGCCCCATGAGTTTTTTTTTTCTAGAAGTACAAATTGAAATGAACTGTAAAAGCCAATGAAGCAGCAGAAAGATGGTTGACTATAAATCCCAGCCAATGTCCCAGATATGTCATTCTCCATGGAAGGCATGCTCTCTGATGCTGCACTTTCCATTAACAAATGGGGCAGCAGAAGACCAATGTATGTGCTTTCCTGACTCATTTGCATCTCACCATTTATAACTGTCCATTGCCCAGTAGCACTGTGCGCCTGCCTCCCAAATGAGGAATGTACAGCAATAATTATTTGATAACACCCTAGTAATTAGATGACCCTTGAAGGGCTTCTTTTCAAAATTCAAAACTCAGTCTCTTGCTTTAGTGTGTATCTAAACTCATGCCTGGCTTTGAAAGGATTTACTAACTTTCCCTTTCTTGACAAATCTGCTAGGCGATGGCAGGATGAGAGAGAAGTAAAAAAGAAGGAAGTTTGAGCCAATTAGTATTGCTACAAGCAGCCTGAAGAAGAAGCAAAAGGTGCTCACCTTTTGAAAAGTCAAATAGCCACTGTGAAGCACCTTTACTCAGTAACTTCACTTAAATTGTAAATGAAAACTCTATTGAATGAAAAAGAGGAGCAGAAAAAGTGCTGGCTTTTATTATGTGGACATTCGTCTGTTCAAGCCAAGAGTAAAACAGCTGCTCAGAGTGTTTAATGGCTTTTGTTGACCTATAGGAAAATCTCCTTGATTTTCTCTTTCAGAATACAGAATGTTATCAAAAAGAGAGTGAATATAAAAAAAAAGAAAGCATATGTATATAGGGGGTAGGGCGGTTGTAAGGTGGGTAGAGCTATGGGTAAAAAAGAGAATTAACTCATGTCATATACTGGTGCACATTTCCCAGTGTTGAGTGTGACTGAGTTGTATATAAAATATACCAATAAAGAATTCAATTTTTTAAAAAGCCACCTAAACTTCATGATTTCCTGCAAGACATATCTTAATGAAAATGCTAACTCATTCTTGGATTGTTACATGTGTAATGAAAATCTCTGCTTTAAAATATGCTGTCCTAGAATTAGTAACTATTAATATGCCTGAGTACTTACCTATATGCATTAATTAATGGGCATTATATTCAGAAGCATATTCTAAAATATCTTAGATTCTTCATTAAGAAATCAGTATTTCACTGTTAAGTACACACCGAGCGGTCTCAGACAGGGAGGATGCAAATAGTCCATTTTCAGTTGAGGATACTACTGTCAGTGAAAGCTCCTGTTCTCAAGCCTGGAGGAGAGCCACTGTCTCACGCCGTTCTAGAAGCCACAAGGCATTAAACGTTCAGTGAACATGCCATCCACGGAAGGTAAAGTATTTGAGGCACCCTCTGACTTGCATCCTGTGGCAGCTCTGCTGTGACCATTTATTTAAGGACTTACTTTTGGCTATGCATTTAGCCAAGCCCTGAATAGTGAAAAATGAGAAAAAATACGCATGTAACCATTTACTTATGATAATGGCAGTCTAATGGTTGTAAGGGAGATTAGTTGAGTAATTACAGAAAGAAGGGCAGAGTGGCAATGATCACAAATTAGAGGAAGGGGAGGTTCATGGTCTAGAATTGCACTATCCGATATGTGGGCCATTAGCCAAGTAAGACTGATGAGTTCAATCCAAATTTAGTGGAACTGAAAGAATTTGAAGTTCCTTTCCTCGGTTATACTAGCCTCCTTTCAAGTTCTAAATAACAACCTGTGGCCATTGGCTAAATATTGCTCAGCACAACGTAGAACACTTCCATTATCAGAGAAAGTTCCACTGGACACTCCTGACACAGAATAATAACATAACATGGGCACAGGAGTAGGCCTTAGTGGTACACACCTGTGATCCCAGCCCTCAGGAGGCAGAGGCAGGAGGGTCACCATGAGTTTGAAGCCAGCCTGGGCTACATAGTAACTTTGAGGCCAGCCTGACCTACATAGCAAGACTCTGCCTCAAAAAGCAAAAAACAAAGGAACCAAAAAAAAAAAAATGGGAACAAGGAAAAGTGAATTACAAGCTGAATGGTAAGCAAGAATTAACTAGGTGAAGAGATATTTTGAAAAAAAAATAAAAGTAGTTGCTATTCATAAAACATTAGGAATTTCTAGTTTCTTTAAAAAGTAAAATCATCTGGAAAATGTGTTGTTTATTTAGAGATAAATATCTTCTAAAGATTATAAAAATAACTGCTATTTTTACTGGTACAAATTCTCCAATGGTGAATGTGACTGTGAGCTGAGTATAAAATGTACTTCTGGGCTGGAGGTTTAGCTCAGTGGTTCCGGTGCTTGCCGTGCAAGCACAAGGCCCTGAGTTCGATCCCGGTAACCACATACAATGCTGGGCGTGGGGATTCATGCCCACCAGCCATCAATACCACATACCATAGTGCCGGGCGTGGTGATTCACGCCTGTAATCCCAGCATTCGGGAGGCAGAGGCAGGAGGATTGCTGAGTTCCAGGTTTGCCTGGGCTACATAATGAGCTCAGGGCCAGCCTGAACTAGAAAGGGAGAGCCTGTCTCAAAAAAAAAAAAAAAAATAAAATGTACCAATGAAGAATTCAAGTAAAAATTTAACTGCTATATAGCAGCTAGGCCATATTCACTTAAGAGAGCAATTGATTTTACATATGTAGATTAAAAAAAAAAAACCCTGAGGACCAAAGATAGGTCATCACGCCCTCTTACTGTAACATGTTACTCTCAAATAGTGCCAGGGTAAAAAGAAAAAAAGAAAAAAGATTTTGGGGAATCCACACATTCTGATTCCTGGCCCAATATAATTCAATTTCTCAGAACAATCTTAAATTATTTGGAAAACTCTAAACATTTAAAAAATATATTTGTAAATGTACTTATGAATATAAATACATATTACTACCTTTTGCACTTACTACTTTATAAAACTAATGAAAAAATATTATTCAGCTGTAATTTTGTCTAAAAAATTATTTGAATATTAATGGCTGAAAAAGAAAACATAGTATCTTATATGTTTACTCAGATTCATAAAGCATAGTATAATTTTCCTCATTGAAAGGTCATGAATAATATATACTGTTCTTATTTTTGCTCCATCTATTTGCTGAACTGAGTATGAATGTGATTATCACAGCGGCTCAATCTGTGGTGTTCAAGGTATGACACTGCTTTTAATATTTATATTTTGAATTTAATTTTCTTGACATTTGCAAAATTAGATAGAATGACTCACTTTCTCATGAATTACATCACTCTTCCATTTTATTTTAAAATTAATTTGATTAAATAAAAGATATAAAGTGCTATTAACATTTGCTATAGTACTAATAAAACTTTGGGTTTTTTAATGTGAACCAATAACCCTCACTTTTAGTTTCACTTAAGTGTACCATATAATGTAGTGTATTAAAACATAAAATAACAAAATTGTTACATTGCATTTTCATATCAAAATTAAATGAGGGAAAAATTCATATAAAGAGATCCTCAGAAAGAAGGACCTAATACTATTGTTTCAAATTAGAGGATTAGATTAATTCATTTAAGAATATTAACTTGGGGGCCGGAGGGTTAGCTCAGTGGTTCCAGCACCTG